>JAVSBS010009573.1:0-92222 GCA_033124195.1 Coracias cyanogaster
TGGCACCATTGCAGGTGAGGTTGGCCGGGGCTCGGAGCAACCTGCTCTAGTTGCAGATGTCCCTGATCTCTGCAGGGAGGTTGGACTAGATCACCTCGAAAGGTCCCTTCCCACCTAAACCATTGTGTGATTCTAAAAAGTGAGTCTACCCAATCCCAGCAGCACTGTAAATCTAACTTATGCAATATTTGGCTGTGTTCAAATGGTCTATCACACTTTTCCCTTTGCTTTCCCCTCTACTCCCCCCACCCCACCATTCTGTTATGATAAAATTCTGCTTTTCTGTTATGATTATTAGAAACTGGAAGGAAAAGTATGAAAACATTCTTCAAAAATAAAAAAGAACACCCATCATGATATTTTCAAGAGTGAAGGCTTAAACAAAGATATTGAAGTGAAAAAGTAGAAGGTAAATAGTAGGATTTTTATATCTTTATATATATATGCTGCATACTTAGCACAGTAATGGCTTCACGCATTGTAGCCACGTTGAATGACAGGCAATAATAAGGAGTAACGCTTCTGGAAGACAGGGGAAAGATCACTGCAGTAAGGACTCCATATATCAAAAGAAGTAGCGTAGAAAACGATCTGATTTAGGAAAAAAAAAAAAGTCTGCTGTGTATTCGTGGGACCCCCTAATGAGAGCTTTGTGGAGGAAATCTATTTTTATCTTCCATATAGAAAAGCAAAGAATGTGTAGTGCTGTGAATGATGTGCTTTAACTGCAGACAGTTGGTGAAGGTTTTGACTTCTCTGGGGTGCTTTTTTTAATCCCATTGCACCCAGTGGAGTTATAAGGATGCTTGAAATGTGTCTTAAAAGCCATTTCTCTGTGAACTGGCCTACGCTGTGCTCAGATCATCATGGGATTTTTCAAAAATACTTTGTGGACCTTTCTCTTCTTCCACAGATGTGAAAGCTGCCTTCCTTTGACCTGGACAGAAAACCTGGACCATAACGGAGCACTTAGCTGCAAATCCTAACACTGCTTTGGTCCAAAACAGTTTAGATCTCTTTTCCTTGTTATTATTATTTTTTTTATTATCAAGCACCTAAAAATTACTCCTAGACTCCATGTTCAAAAGCAAAAATAAAAGCAATCCAGTGCTGGCTTCATCTCCCTCATGCCCTTATTTTTACTCCTTAAAAAGTCATGATTGAAAGCTTTATTCTACTGAACCGAAACTGTATCTGATCTAAATGCAAAAAGTTGTAAGTAGAAAAAAATACACGATAACAAGCTGCTGCAACTTATTTTTTTCCAGTTCTTCATTGCTAGGTGTTGTTTGCTTAGCAGCTGGTAAACAGGCTATTAAAAAAGACTTGGGGACAATTTTCCAAAAGATGGAAATGACACCAGAGTCCTGAACTTTGGATAACAAAAGGCAGATAAAGCTTATTTTCGGCTTAAAGAGAACACATCTTCCTCCCACCCAGAGAGGAACATTTTGAAAATTACAGTAAAAGCTTCTTTGCCAATTCTAAAAAAGGTCTTTCCCAAGCAATCCACCTTTGCACATGAAGTTTCAGTCCTATAATTCTATTGACAAGAGGGAGTCGTTCACACTCAACTATCAAAAGAATAAATATTTTGAAAGAGGATTATCTGAAAGGGAAATTTTGAGGATGGAGGCAAAATCCTGGGACCACTGACATCTGTCCAAAGTCCCAGGATTTCATCCCTGCACACAAATCCGGGTGGTTCCAGTTAGGCATGTCTGTTACTACCTGTGGGGATAAAATGATCCTGAAAATCCAGGTCGTAACACTTACCTGGCAAACAGATCAGAGAGTGCTATTATAGTCAGCATGCAAACCATTTTCCCTGTTAATTATATGCATCTAATGCCAGAGATCTAATTACCCAAGAAAAAATTAAAATCCCTAAAAGAGCCCAGAACTAAAGAAATGAAATACAGTCAAACTTCCCTGGAGTTTTCACTCTTGACAGTGTTCACCTGAGAGATCGGCATCAATTTTGACTATGTTTTAGCTGTGTGGGGTGTTTTTTCCCAATAAAAGGAAAAATTAACCCTGAGGTATGTTACTTTCAAATGCTTACCTCTTTCCAGTGCTTCTTGTATCATCTGACTGCATCAAATCACCCTAGTTATTTTTTTCTTTCAGTCACTGTGAGAGAAGCATCCCTGGAAAAAAACAAATTTACTTTGTGAATTACTGTTTCCACCAATACTCATTTCACCTTTGAGAAGACCACTCACAAACTGCTAGAGCCATGAAGAATAGCAATAACTGCTTTGTTAACTATGTAAGCTTATTAATTGTGAATTATATACAAAATAGACATTGGAGTTTAGGTGAAATCCCTGAAAACATATATTCTGTATAGGTGATTGGTTCATTTCATCTAATTCAGGAAATGAATGGGCTGAGCCAGGAGATCTTCCGATGCCCAGCATAACTAGTGGAAGTTAATTAATGTAGAAGTTTCATTTTGATAGCTTTTATGGCTTGCTTTATTAAGATCAAGCCTAAAGTCTCTGTTCTCCACTTCCAAATTCTCTGCTACCAGAGGGTACAAGATGAGCTTAGGGCAAATTTATAGAAGAATGCACCAAGAGGAGGAATAAGTATTAACTTGACATTAGAGAAACTATATTAACTACATCACCTGGGACCACAGAAGAGACACAAATTAACGGAATCATCGCTCTCATTTTGTAAGCCTCTGCCCATGAGGGAACAACTTGACAAAATATCAGTTACTATTTTAAATGACAAAGCTGAACCAATTCAGCTGTCAGACATTCCTACTCAGAGAGGACAATCCCTGGTTTTAGCGCACACGTTCCTATTTTCTCTATCATCTTGTCTCACAAAGAAGTGTAACTATTCCAACGCATTTCAGCACAGTTTAAAAGCTACGTCCCTATTTCAGCCTCAGGGGTTCCTATTAATTCCCTTCAAGAGTTACACGTTAGCTCAGGAAATGAGGATTTTCTGCCTTAATGAGTCACCTTAGTTATTGACTCATATTCCACTCTCAGTTTTGGAGATGTAAATGATTTATATATTCCCCATAAGGCCAGCTTTGATATTGGGGGCCTTACCTAAGAAACTATTTGTCAGGGCTCTCCAACAAATTTTACCTAGTAGGTTTTTACTCAGGAACACCATCACACTCTCATCTCTAGTGGGATTTATTGGCAGTTGTAGAGAAGCACAGCTATGAGCTTAGGCAGTGTTGTATGCCACCATAGATGATGCAAATTGCTGCTCAGCAAGAGCGCTGCTGGTGTCTTGGCCTTTGTTAAAGGCTCATCGCAGACCTGGTAGAGAGCCATCAACAGTAGGCCATCAAAGGCTTCTTAGGGTTCATATTCTGAATGTATGTGAGCATGCTCCTTTGAGATACAGCTGGAGGATCTTCTGAAGGTGGGGAAGTGAAAAGCGTGGAGTTATAGAGTGATTTGTCTACACAAAGCCTGTGTGCCTGTGTTCACAACATGTGGACTTGGGAATGGGCTGCAGGAAGGCTTCAGAACACATTTAAGAGAAAGCTAGGGTTTGGTCACTGGTTAGCTGCCTCTTTAGGTGGGGATGAGAGGAATAACTGCTTTCTATTTATTAAAAGTGAATGCCTATCTGCTATAGACTCATTGGCTGGTTTAGGTTGATGCTAGCATGAAGTTCTGTCGTTCAAACTGCACCACCTTAGACAAAAGCCAGAAACCAGAAATACTGCAAAGCTTTTTCACCCATTTGAACTTTTTTTTTCTTTCTTTTTTTCTCCCGGTGAAAGAAGGAACCAAAGTGAAAGGCTTTGTTTTCTCCCAGTCTAATTCCTCTTACATCTCAGTGATGCTGTTGCTTCCCCCCCCACTTACACATTCTTTCAGATGCAGATCTGGAAAGTAGTTCCCAGATTCAAAATCTGTGTCACAGGCACAATGAGCGGTGGGAGATGAAGGCAGTGGAATTCCACAGGCCCCCCACTGACTCCAATTAAAATGAGGGCCAGAAAGCAATTACTCCATGAAAAAAACCCAATAAATATCCCCAGCCACCCAGGAGGGGTGGCATTAATGAAGACCTTTAATGCTGCTGCCTAATTAGGAGGAGGAGAGCTAAGGTTAGCAGTTTTGCTTGCTGCTGTGATTCGACACATGACAAAGGGGAGTGAGCAATAGGACTTTTAAGGTAAGGGAAGCTTCATTTGCAAGCAGGCAGCAGCTACGCTGTCATCAGATGACTGCATGGCAGATGGAAGGAAAGGGAATCAGCCCTAAGAAGCCACAGCCTAAGAGAGCGTCACAGATTTTGGAAAGCTGCATCCTCAAGAAAAATGAAACCCACCCCCATTGGTCCTATTAGGAAAAGACGCATCTTTACTGACTTGTTTCTTTTGAACCTCACTTCCACCCCATTACACCCTCCCTCACACCTCATGTCTCACATTTGGGCAGTCACAAACTCAAAATATGTGTTTCTCTGGGCTCTGGTTGCTCTCCAAATTCACTGGCACTTTTATTCCTTTCATCATTAAGTAGCAAGAAGTTCAGGGGCTGAACATCTCTGTTAATGTTGTCTGGATCATGGTGAATTGATTTAAAAGGTCTCATCACACTACTCTTGATAATCAAGTCTCCTTCCTTGCACTCACAGAGTGAACTCAGCTGGTGGCTTGCCAGGCAGGTGGACTCTAGTGTCCAGCTCCTCCTCTCAATGACACCTGTATGAAAAGCTAGATCCTTATCTCTTAAGGAGGTCAGAGGGGGGCAGGAGACAAACTGTTCTACAGAGTTTGCTAGGAAACTTTTTCTAAGGGTGCTGCATGACATCCTCTGCTGAATAAAACTGCCCTGTCCTGCATGACATAAGCAGGTCTGCTCCAATTTACACAGATAGTTGTTCTGCATCATGTTCAGTTTGACTGGAAGGAGAACTTGAGATGAGCACTAACACAATTAACGTCAGCCGGATGGATAGAAAACTCCACTTTCATGGGAAGGCATATGAGACTCTGTTATACCTGTTGTTCATTATGGCCCTTGTTTTAAATGTTATTAATCCATCAGTATGTCCAGAGGCAGAGTAGCCCCTACGGGTACCTTGCATCACTGGTGAATTTGAGGAAGAAGCACAACCACTGAATCATCTCTTCCTGCATCATCCCAGGTTTCCAGCCACGTGGCAACCGCCCTTACCTCGGCCAGATTACTAGAATTCATGAGGCCATGGCTCTACAGAGCGTAGGTGCTGTCTAGACAGAGGCGATAGGTTTGTATTGGATGAATTGGCACCCTAGGCAGTTTATTAACAAAATAACCTCTTCCCACGTGCTAAATATTTACATTGCTACTGGAAAATATGCAACAGTTGTATCAACACAGAGCAGCCAACACACAACGTTTATGTTGAAGTTTGAGTCATTTCAAGCACTGTTGTAACATTTAAGAATGGGAATGTTAGAAACGACTACTCTCATCTCTTTAGAGTACAACTAGAACAAGTTCAACCCTCTGAAATGCTGGAGTCTCCTCAAATACCATCAGGGGGTTTAAAGGTGGTAAAAGTAAGTATTTACACATGTTTCTCTTCCTCCTGTGCTGCACAATTCAAACAACCAATTGTTTGTTTTCACCTGCCAGGCAGAAAGAATGTTTGTAGGTATTACAGTGAAACAGTACAAGTCTTTCTCTCCAGGGCTACCTAGTGACAACGTTTTTTAAAACCATCCGGAAAGGTGTACACTCCAGTGCTATCATGTCTCCATACTTCCAGCTTAGCTTTGTGGAGAAGGACCTGGGAGTCCTGGTGGACAAGAAGTTCACCATATGAGCCCACAATATGCACTCCTGGCCAAGAAGGCCAATAGTATCTTGGGGTGTATTAAGAAGAGTGTGGCCAGCAGGTCGAGGGAGGTTCTCCTCCCCCTCTACTCAGCCATAGTGAGGCCACATCTGGAGTACTGTGTCCAGTTCTGGGCTCCCCAAGTCAAAAGAGACAAGGAACTACTGGAGAGAGTCCAGGCTTAGGGGCCTGGATAATCTCTATGCCAAGGAAAGGCTGAGAACCCTGGGGCCATTTAGCTGGAGAAGAGAAGACTGAGAGGAGATCTTCTCGATGCTAATCAAAAGCTAAAGGCTGAATGTCAAGAGAATGGGGACAGACTCTTTCCGGTGGTGTCCAGTGGTATGAAAAGAGGCAACAGGCACCAACTGGAACACATGAGGTTCCACTTGAACAAAAGGAAAAAATTCTTTCCTTTGAGGGTGACAGTGCCCCAGCCCAGGCTGCCCAAAGGGGTTGTGGAGTCTCCTCCTTTTCAGAGGTTCCAAACCCACCTGGATGCGATCCCAGTCAACCTGTTCTGGGCAACCCTGCTTTAGCAGGGGGGTTGGACTAGATCATCTCCAGAGATCCCTTCTAACCCCCACCACTTGGTGATTCTGTGAACTAAAAGGAGAAAAACAGCCTCAGCTATCCTTCTGACACCTCCCACTTGCAGACTTTTCTTTCCTGCATGTAGCCAGTTAAGGGGGGCAGGCAACAAAGAACAATCCATGTATTTTAGGTCATTCAGAACCTATTCCTTCACTCTTGAGGAAGAAGCAGGATGCTTAAGGAGGTCTGGAGAAGTGAGGCTTTCTTCCCTTTTGCTCATGCACACAACAGGTCCTCACGATGGCTGAGGAGAGCTCTTCAAATGAAGAGAAAAAGATTACAATCACACTGCCTGCAAGGAGCTAGACACCAGGGCTCTGACTTAAAAGCCATGGTCCAGCTCACCAGCTTCTAAGTGAAGCCACGCAAGCATTCCAGGATTTCTGCTGCTATGGAAAGTCCTCTTATTAATTTCAGCTGAAGCTCAGCATGTTTCAGCCATGCTGCCCTGCTGGGCACTCTGGCCAAAATTTCTATAGCAAGAGTTTTGGTGAAGAATAAGGAGGGAAAGCGAAAGGAGGCAGCAAAACTTAAAAAGAAAAAAAAAAATGCAAAAAGCCTTCTAGAATCAGAAAGATAGTGAATATACAGAACATGGGTATACTAAATTATTAACCTGTTTCTTCCAGGATAATGTTACCATGAGTCACCATGAGTTACCATTTTGCTAAGGAAAAGATAAAGGTTTTAGCTCCTCCCCTGGGATTTCAACATACAGAGACTTCCCCTTGGAGCACTAAGTCTGAGTGGACTACCCCAAATCCAGAGGTCTGGACAGCCCTTCTAGAGGCATCAGCCATGTGTACATCACACAAATACAGAGCCTGGATGCTCTGGGTGGGACAGACTTGCCCTGGGACAACTGTATGTAACCTAAATATCCATCTAATAGACTAAATTACTGTCCTAGATAGAAACACAGATGCATTCCCTGTAGAATCAACTTCCATATCACCATTACGTCTGATAAATCCAGCATGCACTGGGTTCACTGAGTGACTCTGCGTTCCCGGATGATACCTGAGGAGCCCTGCACCAGCACCTGGTGTTAATCCACCATGAGAGAGCAGAGAATGATAGTGCCGAGTAGCTGACGCTTTTTTTTTACGTTACACAATGAAGTGTGGAAGATTTTGTGATAAGCAGCAACGCTACATCTACTCAGCGTGTGTCTGCCTCGCACGAGTGCTTTAGTTCTAGTCTACCTGGCTGATTTTAGCTTGAGGCAAATGTTTCACTACAGCTTTGACTCCATTTTGCAAAGCTTGCCTGCTGTGCTGTTCGTGCTGCTTGATAATTCTCTCCTGAGTCGCAGAGTTCTTAGAGCGTTTCCGTGAGGATGTCTCTACAGAAAGTGTCCTGAAAAATGGCTGTTAATCCCAGCTATAGGAACTGAAGGCAGGGATACTGAATGTGCCGGAGACTACAAAGAAACAGAACAAAGTCACTAAAAGGGCATGTGAGAAGAATTGATTCTTGTTAAGGGAAAAGGCAGAAAGGAGTGCGAGATTTCAAAAGTCTCTTTAAATTATCAAAAAAGGGACCACAATGGCACTCAGTTCTGGTCTTATAATCTTCTGATTCAATTTTCTACACTTCCTTGCCATGTCCTCAGTTCTCTTTCCTTCCCAGCTGCATACAGAGCATTTTAGAGGCTTGATGGAGATCTTTTCTTAATGCTACCGCTTTGTGGCAACAACACATTTCCTCAATACAAAGCTGAAACCTTTCCTTTCTGTAAGTGTAGTTGAAAAGCCACTCTGTTAATTTTTATTTTAGGGTTGGCATCATATCCGCGTAATGATGCATGAGCAGTACTTGAGTCTATAAAGGAGTTCTGCGATCAAGGGGACTCTCAGGAAATCCTCCACAACAACATCAGTCTGTGGTGCATCATGCTTGGAAGGAGATGAGTCACCAGCATCAACACCAGGCAGCAGCAACACTTGCCCAGCTTTTCCTCAGAGATCCCACCTTGTGGGCCAACTTCACTGTTCTTATGTTCAGAGCACCAGCAACTGTTCAATCCAGAGTATTTGGAGAGAGGAGAGGACTTTGAACACAAAATAAAAAGATGGGAAGAGGGTGACTTTGCTACACAGTGTTGACTGTTGCTCATCATTAGGTACGGACTCCTTTATGAATGTGGTAGCTTTATACTGGACTAACAAAGCCTGAAAAAAAGCTTGGAGGCTGACTGTGCCTTTAAGAACTTACGAGTAAAAGGCTGTAAACTCAAGGAATGGAAAACTCCATCAAACGAACAAAGCCAGCCAGAAATGCTGCCCTCCAATTAAACTAGAAGTGAAAATGTACTGATCTGAACATTTTTTTTTTATTGCAAGGCAAGTCTCATTTAAATTCTGAAAAATAATATATAGAAAACTTGGCAACAAAGGCAAATAAACTTTCTCTGCTACCAGAACACACGAGACTTCCAATTCTCTATTAGCAATAAGAAGAAATGGGTTTTCACCAAGTGTATTGGACAATTAATCCCAGAGTATTTGCAGCATCATTTCCAGAAATTAGTACCTGCAAATACAGGGGGATTTTTCAAATTACCTCTTCACTTACCAAGACAAAGGCCTTATTTTTGTTTGTGTGTTTGTTTTGAAAATGAGAGAACTCTCAGCCTCTTCCTGCTGTAGCATTTACAGTGGGATTTTAAGCGTAGAAACCATCCAACTTCTCAAGCTCTTTTGAAAATCCAACCTCTTAGCCTGCTGCCTAAATGCTTACTGTGAGTTAAATCGGTCTGCAAAATCTGGCCCAGAACGTGAGGACCACCTAACTATTGTTCAGATAAAATTCCCAAAGCCAAATGATCTGAGAACCACTGACTAAAACAGGCAAGAGATATGAGCACTTTTAAAAGCAATTAATATTTCATTAAACTATAAAAAAAAAGGGAAAAGAAAGTTGGGGTAGAGAGCCAGCCTTCTAACAAATGTGTTTCCCTGCTTCTTGAGGGCCTCTATAGGTATGACCCCTCACTTGACTTCAACCCCCACGAGGTGGAAGGAGATTTTCCTGACACGGTGTTTATGGGGAAGGTGACAGAGCCGTACGTTTGCCAGCAGAAGCCAGTAGTGGCTCAGAGAAGTGGAGCAGATGAGCATGGCCCAGTTTAGGCAAGGTGGGACTGTTGCATGCCAGGGAAGATCATAATGGTTAAACTTTTCTATAGCTCTTTGCCAGAAACAAAACTGGTTTTTAAACTGTTGAGACTGTCTGGTTTTGGGTCTGCTGATGAGGACGAGGAAGGAGAGAAGCAAGGCTGAGATGGCAGCTGTCATGGCCACGCAAAGAAGCTGAATAGGCCCTAAAGTGCACAAGAACATCTGCAAAAAGTCCCAGAGTGGTGGCCAGTGCCACCCTGGGATCACACACTGAGCTTTTGACCCCCGAGTAAACCTGACCTCGGTGCAAAAAGCAACCTGCATAATAAAAAGGCCTTCAGAGTTGTGCCAGTTGCCTTTGCAGAAAGTGAGTTCTTTAGTTCAGTGCCCATGGGTGGCGGCTGCAGAGCAAGTTCAGGTGACGTGTGTGGACGGGACATGTTTCTCTTTGGTGAGGGCAGCAAGAAAGGCACCTGCAAAAGGCACGGCTCTAGCAGAAAGCCTGGTGTTGCCATAGCCCTCTGGGTTGCCCAGCAAGGCAAAGGGTGGCGAGGTCCAGGTTCTCTGGAGAGGCATGGTCAGCTCAGTGCTCCAGGGGTGCACAGCCCTGGGAGGGAGGAGTCACTGAGTGGCTGTCATAGGCTCCTACCTTCTCACAACAGGGGCAAGGCACACTTAAAATCTCCTCTGTGGACTCCCATCATGTCAGGTGATGTGCTTGCACGACGGTTCCCAGAATTTCACAGCAGGCTGACAGTTGAGGCCTTTGGCCTTGAACTTGCTGCCGGGGATGTCTTTACAGGACTACGCAGACACAGCCACTACCATGAAATGTCAAAACGCTTTTCACTTCTGCAGATTTACAGCCAGAAGGATAAACAGCAAGGTCCCAGAAAAGCTCTTCTACTGTTTTTATATTATTCTGTGCTAGCATGAATGCATGCTGAGGTTTTTATCCTTTTTTTTTTTTCTTAAGTTGACAGCTAATTTCTAATGAGATTGACAAGGAAATTGTATGATTAATTCCTGTTATTGATTGTTTTTCTCACTCTATTAAGGTAGCCAAACCAGTGTATTAACTAGGACAAAACCACAAGATTAAAAATATAGACTTGCTATCATAGCAAATTGTATAGCCCTTCAGAATCAGGAACACCTTTCTAAAATGGCACTCCTTTTCTAAAGTGACATTACTCTTCATGAGGAATGCAATAACACACACAGAAAAATTAATCTGAACTCCCAGCCAAAAAAACCAAATGTTAATAATTTATATTCTTCCCTACGGTTGGTTCCTTTTGGGACAGGTGGAGGGGAGGATGTTATTTTTGCTTAAGTGAAATAAATTCATCAAAGGTAGGCAAAATCCTGAAAGATAAGAAAGTCAGAAATTGGTTACAGCAGGATGAGGTTATTTGAAATACTTCTCTGAACGTCTGGCAGCTTTTCTTTTTTGCCAAATTCGACAAGTTCTCTGTGCCTAGTAAAATAGGTCATCTCATGAGCTTCTTAGACTCATTTTCCTAGTCCCAGACATAAAAGCAAGACAGTCAGCTTTCCTTCTGCTGTTTTACAATAGGCAGACAGAAGTCCATAGCTGTAGGAGTAATTAAGGAAAGTCTCAAAACTTTAAAGCTATTTTTCAGCATAGCACTTGGGAAGACAGAACTGCAGAAATAATTGATTATTTGGGATTAGTGACTGAAACCACAAACCAGCCAGCAGCAAACAAAGCCTGTTGTGGATGAGGTGCTCTGAATTGTAATATTTCCTCCTCCAAATTCTCACTAGTTTAAGAAAAACAAAAACATTTTTCAGAACTTAAAGCTGAACTTTTCTGTGGGCATTGATAATCTCTTCCCTAAATTTTCATTTTATTTATCAAAATCTAAAAGACAGAGTTGAAAAGAGAAAATGGTTCCACTTGGAAAATGTTGCGTGAAATAGGAAAAGGGATGTTAAGATAAGGTGTTCAATTTTCCCAAAGGAAATTTTAGTCTGAACTTAGTTCCCCACGGAGAGATTGTTTAGGCCATGTAAAAATCAATTTTTTCAGCTAGTAAACAATGCAGCTGAAAACTTTTGTCTAAATCTAACATTACATCTGACGTTGTCAAAACCAGTTCAGCTATCCTAATCTCATTTCACAGGTTACTTTCCAGATTTCTTAACGTGCACTTTAAAACTATCATCAGATGTGTCATTCAATCAAGCAGTAATTGCACATCCAAAGAAATCATACGTATTTCAGTAACCACACATTTATATGAGGCATATTAAAAGCTTCGGTCTTCTCAGGTTGCACATTCCCAAGAGTTTACTGACACCCCTAACAGGTAGCAACACACTGGGCCCTCACGTCCTCTAAATGGAATATTATACCATAGAAGAAAAACGTTTAATCACAGAAGAAAAAAAAAACCACAACATTTCTCCATGCACAATAATGTGTTTATAAAATATGCTTACAGAGAAATGCTCACACTTAACATTGCGTGCACTTCAAAAAAATGTGGAAGGGTCATTTAGGGGCACATTCAACACGCATTTTAAGAAGGTCTAGAGAATACCAGAACAGAAAAAATGCACCCCTACAGAATTACAATGCTGGAAAAGACCTCAAAACAACCTGTATGGAACAATGTACAGAAGCATAGCTGGTTAATAAAAGAATCAGGAGCAGGGAAGATAGTCTCACTATGGCTGGAAGGAAATGAAAAAGCATTAGGAAGATAAAATGGATAATTAATGTGTAAGCAAGTTTTTTGTCATGTAAAGAAGAGGGGATAAAAAGCTTTATACATCACTATGCTCTATTGCAAGCACACCATGATGTTTTTTCTCTTCCTGAAAAAAACACCTACACATACAAACAGATAATAAGGATGACATTTCCCTGCAATCCACCAATGAAGATGAAGAACGGTAGCATGTAGCAGAAATTAAAATGGTCTGTCACAACCTCGGAGCCTATTGAGCTTTTTTGGCATAAATCACAGCAATTTCAGTAGCCGAGAGAGGTATGTTGTTGTATTTGGCCATTTGAAGATGTCAATAATCTCATTGCAATCGACACCGCTAGGTTGTGGCTGATGTTACCAATTCATGGAGCTAGTGCAAAGAAATCTTTTGGAGATGCAATTTCTCATTTGCCTTAATTAGGGCAAATGACCTGCTGCAGCCATGCCAGCATGTGATGACACATCAGACCATGCCTGAAATACACATCCACCATCATGGCCATCCATGTCCTTACTGGTTGCATCCGCTGGGGATTAAAGAAGTTCTGGAAGGTTTGAATGCTTCCCAGGAGATGTGAGTCTCCCATCTTTGCTCTGCTAAACAGCGGGTGGGAGATGAGCCTGAAGACTTGCATCTCCTAAGAGAAGCACAAGGATTTATTGGTTTTTAGTCGTAGATATAACTACAACTGATTGGGGCTATTCTTTTCCCCTGGTAGCACATCTCAGTGATTCAGAGTCTGAAATGATTCATTTAAAAACTCAGGGACGTTCACAAGGGATTATTTTTGGAAATGACCAAAACAACCATGCATTGCAATAGCATCCTGAGGAGTCACTTCTACAAAGGCAGAGGAGATGACTGGCTAAGGGATCACGAGCAGCTGAACACAGCTCTGCTGTAAAGAAATGTTCCTGTGTTTATGGCTGCTAACAAGAAACTGGAAAAGATGATGAGCAAAGCATTGCCATGACTCATTAGGGCCATCAAATTCTTTTTGTCACCACCTCAACATTTCCCCTTTAGCTTTTCATCATTATTCTTGTATTTTATGACCAAAGTTAAAAAACAAACAAAAAGAGGGCTTGAGAACAGACAGCTTTTTGGTTTGGAAGGATTTTTATATGAGTTTCCCTCCAGGTAAATAATTTTCTCTAGCTGTTCCCCAACTAACAACTTGCATCAAGCCCACTTGCAATCTGTGTTGCTGGATTCAGAGAAAAACCCAAAAGTAGAGAGGGGACAAAGGGGACACAACTTTTCTTTCAAAGGCATGTGATCCAACAGCCCTTCCTGAGCGCAAGAGATCGGTGCAGTGGGGAATGTTCAATGCAACATCACCCTGCTCAGCCCCAGGCAGACAAATTCTGCATTTAATGGGAGCAACAAGAGCTTCTTGCCCAATTCCCCACAGCCTGAACAAACAAACAGGCACAGCAGCAAGGGTAGGAGCAGTCCGGGTTTCTCTTTCTTGTCAATAGTAGAGAAATAGCTGTTGGCAGCATGAAAGGGAAGACCACGAGAGTGTGAAGTGATCTCCCTCTCCCTAGACTGAGAGGGAGTTTCTCACACTCACCACTTCTGATTTTATGGCCATCTGTATAGTTTTCCCTGGGTGAGAAGTTGTGCGGAGTTACAGAATATCTACCTTCTTTACTGGCACTTGTGCAATCTTCCCAACCAAAACGTTGATGCCTCCCCACAAAACTCTCTTGAGCAAGCTACCCAAGCTTTGCTGTAACATTCAGTGTGAAACTAATAACATCCAAGGAGGTGAAGGAGGCAGCATAAAAAGAAAGCTTAACAGAGACTAATTCTTGCTCTGAAGAAGAGGAGAAGAATAAAATGCATTTGCTCCATCCTTCCTGGTGTCATCAGCAAATGCATGACAGGGAGAAAAGTCAGAGGAAAAGTCTAAAAGGTGCTGTCTGGAACACAATCTGGCTTTTTGTATGAAAACCATTTCAGAGTGGAGTGGTGTTTGTTTACATTCTGTTTCCACTGCTAATCCTTTGAATCCAGAGTCCTCAAAAAAAAAAAAGTTGCATGTTCTCACCATCTCAGTTTCTATACATATCTACCTTCTATGTAGGATCCATTCTCACAAGACAGGACACATCCTTCTGCCTATGTTAGGAGCTCCCATCAGTGAATAACAACCCTCTGAAAACGTTGGCTCCTTTCTTTCTTTCTGGTGCAGGTCAGGACTCCTTCGACATTACATAAACAACAATTTTATACACATGGCAATTATAATTCTCTCACGCCGTGTTTAGGAGTTTGTGATTGTTACACAGTCTGTCCACCCTCTATGTTTAGATTCATAAAACTAACATCCTTTACTCGGAAAACATCACGCGCTTTCACACTCAGATCTGTCCTTTCACCCTCTGAGAATTTCACAACTCTGCAATAGTACAAATAAGATGGAAAAGCTTAATTTGCCCTTATATTTAGTCATGGGACAATGCATAGTCTGAGCTCTCTTTTTTCCCCCAGAATTATGGCTTCATTAAGCAACTCAACTGCTTTGCCCCTGTTCCCACTGGAAGCCTTGCTGCTGTTTTCAGTATGGGAAAACAGTTCAAGCTGTTACATTTAAATATGGTCTGATATGAATTATCATTAGGATACCACAATGATGTTCCCTCTGTTCCTTTATCTTTTTTCCACTGCTAGTCAGTAGTTTGATATAAAGAAAGGGGGGGAAAAAAATCTTGTTTTGGACTAGCCTGTCCTTTGTGAAACGTCTAAGATTTCTAAGGTTCTAGACTTTAGACCCTTCCTGACAGTGCATTTTGTCTAATGCAACTGAGCGTGCCTTTTATCAACCTAGGTGGAATCCCAATAGCAGCAATACAATTTTGCAGCAATGAGATTACATTTTCATTGTGGAAAAGAATGCAACATTGCTCGCTGCTAATTGTTTCCTGGGGTTCTCACACTTACACTGGAAGCTTGGATTACAATCTACTACATTTTCCTGGTTTTAAGTACCAGTTTGTTTAGGGATTGTGTATTTTTCATCAGGATGGCTGCTTAGCGTATGACAGAGAGCAGAATGTATCATCTGAAAGCAGGAAACAAAGGTAATCACAACAAGTGAAAGCCAGAGACTCTCCGCTTAAATCTACCTGGAGGTAGTTACACATTGTGCCTGGGAGAGAAAACTGACCTTACAGAGAAAGTAAAGCACAGAGAAAAATAGTAAAGAAAAAAAAAAAAGACATTTAACCTGAAACATATCTGGTAAAATCAGGTATAAGGTAATATCCAAGACCTGGATTACAAAAGCTATGTGTAAAAGAGATAGATGCATGCAATGTGTGAGGGATCTTTCTTAACCAAATGAACACGTTGTTTATGGATGGTTTCTATGCATAATTTAAGCACGTAACCTATTTTTACACATGCATACATCGGAAAAATACCTGCAGAGAAACGAGCATAAGTTTTCTGCTCATCATATACTTTACGGGACACGGGTAGTTCTTCTAAGTCTAACACTTCACGGGAAGGGTGCATGCCAGCCACTCAAGTCTGCACTTAAAGAGTCTTCTATGACTTGAGAGAGGTACAGTAGAGCTCCGTGAACATCCACACATTGCAAATCTCGATGCCCAGAGGTGACAATACTCTAATTTCCTGTCTATGGCTCCAGAGACTCAGATCACTATTAGAAATGGATGAGAGCTCACAAGAGAAAAAGCAAATCTAGATAGTGGAGGTGAAACACTGAAGAAGAAAAAGGTTTCCAAGAAAACTAAAAGCAGCACATAAAATATTACAACCTCATCTCTACAAGAACCAAATTCAAAGACAAATTTCAATCCATTCCCAGCAGGTCCTTTAAATCCAAAAAAGCAGCAATCCCTCTGCATATCTGCCAAACAACTATAACCAGAGGGATATATTCAAATGGTGTTACCCTTTTTGGTGGAAAGAGCTACATTTTTATTTGGTGCCTGTTCTGACAATGTTCTGATTTACTGTTATTATAAAAGAAAAAAAATAATCCCAGCACCTGTAGCAATTGAGAAATCATGAAACATGTTTTTAGCAATTGTTAAGTGGACTTTAGCAGCTGGCAGCAAAGAAAAATCACTAAGAAAAGAAAGATGTTTCATTTGATAACCCTGGCCCCATGAACATATCAGTAGACAAATTAGAATTACTACAAAGGACCACTTTGAAAACAGTGAGCTGCATTCATTTGGTATTTTTCCTCAGTGTTTGACCTGAAATATGGACACACACATAGACAAAAAGCTATAATAAAAGCAGCAAAATATGAACTGATAACTGCTTTGTCAATACGTCTCCTCACAAGACCTGTTTCCAGCAGATCTGCATCAGAAGGGTGAGAACCTGCATAGATGTGGCTAATAGAGCAGGGTCACCACCTCTTCCAGGGCAACACAAGCTTGGGTCTTCCTCTACCACCCAGCGTGTTGTCACAAAAAGAAGTTCCATGTTTCTAGCACGTTTGGTCGATGATATCAAAGTTACCAAGGGTAAGCGAAGTGGGGTAGATTGGCAGCCAGACTTTGTGGTTGCCAACACTTTGTTGTCCTAGAAAATGCAGCAAAACCCTCTGGAAAATTAGTCTCTGACACCATTGAATGGGGAGAGCATTACTTCTAGCATTGCTGAGTGCACGTTTGTCCTCTGGAACAGAGAGACAGGAGAGAAGAGGCTGTTACAGCTCCAAATAAGGATGAAAGAGGCCATTAGAGATCTTGGTTCAATTCCTGCTCACTTAGCCAACATGGCAACTGTCACGCTATCATAAATTATGCAGAAAGATATCTTAGGAGCAGTTCTGGCAACTTCCTCTGCTGCCTCCTTCTTAACTCTCTACTCTGTAAGCAACAATATCTGTCAGGCAAGCATCAGCTGGGAAACTGGGGGAGAAACTGGAGGCCTAGGAAAATGCAAAGCAAAGGAAGAGTGGTTTTGTCTTCAGAGAAGAAGAATTAGGGAGAGGGCATCCCAGAGAGCAACAGCAGCTCAGCTAAGTGCTTCTTCAAAACACTGTGTAAAGGCTCAGGAGAAGCCAGACATAAGATAACAAGACAGGTTTTCCTGGAATACTGCAAATCCGAGTGAGAAAAAGTCCTAACATTTTAAAATATTTTCATGCCCCTGTCATCATGTCCTTATAAGTGCTAATATGACCAAGTAGAAGAATTCAAACCCCAAGTGCTGAACCATACACCAGCATTACTGGAGCATTCCTGACTTCCTACAAAATTATTTGGTAAAACCTCAATTAAAATGCAGTTCATTAAACTGTAATTATATAAATTTCTTTCCATATTTTCTCTGTGCTTTCATGCAGGAAGCTGTAAACAAATATTTATGAAACACACTGTGGCTGTAATTAAAGAGATCACAGCATTGGTAGAGGGCTGGATGGATTTACGTCAAAGGCTTCCTCTTAGAGCCTCTATCAACTTAAAAGGCTAAGCCGACCATTTTTTCCAAGGTTTCAGGCATATCTGAAAGTGGCAGGAAATAAGAGAAAGGCTCTTTCTTCCCCTTAAGCCTAAAATGGTATAAATGCCAAAAATTTCATTAGTTCTGTTAACATTCGATATTAGTTCGGTTAACCATCAATTTCTCCTGTTAAGGCTTTAAGTGAAACCAGTCCCCATCTCTTTGTGTGCTTTATCTTTGGTACAGATCTCAGGGTTTGGTTCTTTTAATACTGTCCAACATTTGGGAAAGTATCTGCTGCTTAACCTGTTGATTGCCTGAGGAAACCTCCCCATTTTTGTGCTCAGGCAGAGAGCTTCTAAAATGAAGTTTGATCTTAGAATCATAGAATCATAGAATGTGAGGGGTTGGAAGGGACCTCTGGACATCATCAAGTCCAACCCCCCCGCCAAGCAGGACTAGAGAATCTAGGGCAGGTTACACAGGAACACATCCAGATGGGTCTAGCTTGTATCCATTGCCCCTTGTCCTATTGCAGGGCACAAGTGAAAAGAGGTTGCCCCTTTCTTCTTGATGCCACCTTGGTGAAAGAGAGAAGATTCTCATAGTGCAAAGCATTATTATGGACAAAAAGGATCAGCTGGTCCCATGTTGCAATGGAGCTGGGCTAAATCCATCTTTTTTTTCCCACAGAATGAAGGTGAAAAAGTAGAGCGAGGGGTCTCTTGGATGTTGTGTAACAATCTTTAAAGGCAGTAAAATTGCATTTAATAACCGTATGGCTGCTTGGTAAGTTCCTCTCATTGGTTTCGCAAACTAAATGTGCCATTCCAAGCTTCTTTGCCTTTGAAATCTGGAAGAGAAAATGTCCCTGAACAAGAGGATCAACAAATGAAAAATCTGTCACAAACCTTGTCACAGCCTTGATCTAGCTGAGCTACAGCCCCAGAAATGTAGTAGGCAAATGAAATGAGAAATTACTTTAATATTCCCTTTTTATGGGCTCCTTTAAATACCGAGGTCTCATTTTCTCCATTTCAGGAAATGTGCTGCTTCGCTTTTTTGTGTTTGAGACACCATATTAGATGATACTGTGTCCACAAATGAGAACAGGGCTCATCTTCTCTTCTTAGTTCTCATTTTCCTGAACTCAACACCAAAAAAATTAACAAAACAAACCATTTTTACTGACATACTTGTGGTTTGTTCTTTTCTGCCTGCCGTGAAAGATGTCGTAACAAGTTCATTTTAGTTCGTTCCCATTTTGGGGGTATTACAAGCTGTTGCACTATCTCTACACTTAAAACAGAGCGCACTTTCTGGAGCTGGCAAAGGCTCCACAAACATTAAAATCTTCAGTTGATCTGTCCGTTATATTTCATATTTAGATTACGTAACTAGCACCAGTGGAGAATTTTCTGTTGGAGTGTAGATTGGGGGGGGGGGATCAAAAGTTTTTCAATAAGAAAAAAACCAGACTTTACATGAAGAAAAATAAATCTTGCGGTTTGTGCCTGTTCAGCCCAGAATATTTCAATTTATCCAGTTCATCCAAAGGGATTAACCGCAAATCAGTTTGATAAAACATCATACTGAAACATCCCTCATATCACAGCATAAGCTTCAGAAAAATGAGTGGTGTCTGATTTTTTGACCACGTGTTGCTTTCCCTAGAAGCATAATTCTTTCAGGGTAAGGTTATACAGGACTCTGTCTTCTATAGCAAAAATGATACAAGGCATTCCAACACCTGCCTGTTCCTGTTCTCCTCCTCCCTTGCCATCCGCCAGGAGATTATGCCCTCACCCGAATCACTGGTCTGAGCCAGACTATGACAAGAAATCTACTGGAAGCCTGTTTTTAAGCTGGTTCACACTGTGAGCCCCAAAATCTGCATCAGCACAGAGGAAGGTGGAAAAAGCTGCTGAGGACCAGAGCATCTCTGGCTGGCTTTAGCCCCAAGTGCAGCATGTCCCTGTGTAATACTTCCTGCAGCATCCATCTAACTCTACTGCTTCACTATACCCAAGGGACAGGGAGCATTATGGGAGATGCATCCCATGGGATCCATGCTCTGTCTGGATGGAGATCCAGAAGGACCTGAAATTCTGTTTTTCAAAATTCATGCTCATGGGAAAATGTACTGTGATAAGTTACCTCAAAGCATTGTGTAATTTCAAAGGAAAGATTTTTCGAGAATTCTAATTGGAGTTGCTGAAGCATTTCTAAATTAGATGACTAAATGATTCTATGACTTTTGAGACATTTTTCCTCACAGCTATTCCAATTTCCCACTTTCACCAACTGACAAAATATCCTACAGTTTTCTGAGAGAGAAGTCCTTTGGGGTTTTAGTTCAATGTCATTAGAAATCATGTATAGAAATATCTTATTAACCTTTGTGTAGTGCTTTCAAGTTAGATAAATACTCAGGTAGTATAACAAAATAAGCTGCAACTGAAATAATTTAACAAAGCAATTTAACATATTCAAGGAGTGGACTTTCTGATTTGGGTAATTAAAGTTTTTCAATCTTTTATAGGGTTCAGGAAGTTCCCTAGTGTGCAAAGAAAATTTTTAAAACCCCAAACCCCAGGTTTCATCAAAGAAAGTTGATTGTTTTCAACATGCCGTTCACAGGGAAATATGCTTAGACACCTAACGTATTTTCAGGTTGCAAAGTGTCACTGAAAGAAGCATCAAACAAAATATCCGACAGCCCTTTTCTTTTCTAAGCAGTTCAGCAAAATAAATTTGAAAAAATTAATTCAGTTAAGTAAAAGCTACAATTTTGGAGTGTGGGGAAAAAAAAAACCAAACAAAAACATTTGTTGTCCTGTTCTACTGCAGCTGCTATTTGGTGATCAGTGCACAGGGCTGATACCTCCACTCCTGGGCACAGATGTTGGTGATTCACCAGAGTAAAGGAAAGACAGAAATGGAAAAACTTGCCATGCTCAGTGGCTGCGGGTAAAATGCTACTGCTTATAGTGCTGCAAGACATTGAGCTTATGGAAGGAGAACAAGCTGAGTTTTCTGCTGGGGGTGTCAAAAAGATTGTTGTTCTATCCCCCTTTCTTCATTGTGTTGGTGCAGAGGAGTGAGCTTGACTATCAACCATCTTCTGCATACATAAACTTATGGCGGTCATCAGGTTCTGACATAACATGTCCCTAGGCATCGAAAGAAAATTTCAGAGAGGACTGACTATATTGCATTAGGAAAGCTAATTACCAAAAGTACAATCTAATTAAGAAAGGGCATTTAGGGGACAGCATCCCAAGGCTAGAATTGCTAGAGGACCGTAAGTAAAGCACTGAACAGAGAGTTTCTAGCGCGTGGTATCGTCTCTCCTCTCTACCCCACATTAAACCGAAGCTGCTTTTGCAACAACACTCTTGAGAAATAATTCCCCTGCGTGTGGTCTTATATGCTGTGCAATTTCATTATATAACATAATGACTCTAAAATATGCATATTAAGCTTAATATATGGGTTTCCATTTCTACATCCTGGGGACCTGTGTCCTTTTATTAAAGGTAATATAAGCCAGATGTGAGAATGGATTTAATACAAATAGTCCGTATAAAGTCAGCCTAAGGATGTAAATAACGATACTTCGCAATTACTCTTTAATAGCCTCCACAGAACTGGGAAAAAAAATTAGAAATGAGCAATTTTACATGCTTAATCTGCAGTACTGTATAACGATCGTGCTCACTCAGCTTTTCCAAAAGAAACACCTCCCAAAGATCTCCAGCTAGGCACCCAAGGCATCAGAAATCTCACTCTATAAAAACTCATGCATCAAAATTGCACTTCAGATAAATGGAAGAAGCAAGCACTTAAATTCCTCACTATTCCTTCGAGGTTTTTAACCTAGGAGTGAGAAAAAGGTGAGAAGATAGCAGATGGCTTGTCCAAAAATCTCAACAAGAGTTTCTGGAGAGTAGGGATTGTGTCTGATTTCAAGACTGTGCCCTCAACTATGGGACTGTCCCTTCCCATGGCCTCAATTCTGGAGATATCAGCATGCAATGCTTGCCATTGAGCTGTGGTCTCTCAGTGAATAATTGACTCTACAAGCTAGCAGAATTTGATGTATTTAATGGAAAAGGGTTAGGGCATGGATTCTAGTACTTGCAAGAAGATATACTTTAATTGGTGAGAGTCAGTCTCTTCTCCACAAGCAATAGGACAAGAGGAAACAGCCTCAAGTTGCGCCGGGGAGGTTTAAGTTGGACATTAGGAACAATTTATTCACAGAAAGGTTTGTCAAGCCCTGGTCCAGGCTACCCAAGGCAGTGGTGGAGTCCCTGTCTCTGGAGGGGTTTCCAAGCCGTGGAGATGTGGTGCTGAGGGACGTGGTTTAGTGGTGACCTGGCAGTGCTGGGGGAACGGTTGGAATTGATCTTAAAGGTTTTCCAGCCAAAATGATTCTCTGGTATTATTGAATAAATTAATGTGAAATGTAATTTCTGTTAATGATTAAATCAAAACATGACCTAAACATAGCAATTGTGACTACTCATTTAAATGAACCTTAGAGCTCAAGCTGAAAAAAATGTGGCAAAAAATTGTGGCCAGAAATGTTAAAAGAAAAAAAAAAGTAAAGTATTCATAAAGCAGTGACCGAACAAGACATTATCAGAACAGTCATCCTGGTACTCCCAAAATTTGTCAGTTTGATAGTATAGGTCCTTTGGGATTGATTTACTCTATTTCTTGACTTGGAATGTATTGAACAGATGGATGTGGTGGGAAGACTGCACCCATCTCCGTCAGATGCTTTTAATGCAAATTTTGGACAAGCCATTTTAGACAAGTCTTGAAGTTGGCCTATTCTGTGGCAAGGTCAGTCTCCAGCCAAGAAGAGAATCACAGAGCTGTCAACAATTCCTCAGTTTCTTTCCTATTTGTTGACAGGGGAGATCTGGGTCATGCCAGAGAAACTGCCTCAAATAATTTTTAATAAAAAAAGAAAGGGGAGGGTGGTGAGAAACTAAAGAAAGGGGAAGAAATGTCTCTGGAGATTGGTTTTAATATTTAAACATGTCAATAGATTTAAAACTCTATTATGCATCAGATACTTAAGCTGTCATGCTGAAATAAAAGTCAGACTGCAGAGGTTACTTAAATAATAGTGTACAATAATGGAAAATAAAAAGTATTTCAGGCTCATTCCATCAATCTAGAATAAGCCATAGTCATCAATGAGAACACTCTAAACAGTCCCTTTTTTAAGGTAATTGTCCTAATGTAGCTGATAGATTCCTCAAACCTGGTCCTGAGACACTCCCTAGGGCCCCATAGTGCTTCATGTAACTAATTGTCTCTCAAACTCTTCCTGCTCACAGCAAACACCATTCTTCAAAGCTGCAGCTTGTTCTTGCATGTAAACACGTTAGATGCACTGGAGACAGCACAGCGAACGAGCTCTGAATGTGTTATCTACGCACTGGAAGTCATTATGCTTTCTGCGGAAATATGGAATATTAATGACATTTTGCATGCTAATGAACATTTGCTGAAGTTGTGAGTCTACTGAGATGTGAGATGTGTTATCAAGATGACCTAGCAGCTACCTGGTTTCCATGCCACTTTCATAAGCAGAATGAGCTGAAAATTGTGTAAGCAACACTGTTTGTTTTTAGAAACTAACAAATTAAATAAAAAACAAAGTTTTATCATAGGGTACAACTACACCTTTATTCTACCTCAAATTAAGCATGGCTGGGGTAACAGACTGTTAGGAAATGAAACTTCTGCTACCACAAGAAAGTCCCCAAAAATCACGATCATTTAAGTGTGCAGTTCTAATAGCCACATCCGTCACCCAGAAGAGCACAGCCTTAGTGTGTTCACAGTGAGAATATCCAGAGAAAGATGTTTTCTTCTAGCCTATTTATTTTTAGCATGGTATCTTCCTTATCCTTGTGGTACGCCACACTTTATGGTTTGGCCTTGTAACAACTGAAAAACGTACTTCTCTTGTCAGCTCCTTCTTAACTTATGCCTACACAGCCCTTTGTCTCCAATTTCATACAAAGCAAGGAAGGATGTCACTTCTCGGCCCATATTTCTGCCGTCCACTGCTCCTTGGTAAATAGGAGAATAATCTCTGTGTATTCCCCTATTCCACATCTGACGCTTGGAAAGAAAACTTATTAATAACTGCAGTATTACATTCTTACCCACCTTCAGACTTCCCTAAAATTCTCCCTTCAATGCTTACAAAAAAGCACAAATGAGTGCCTGTTGCTTTCCTGTTTCCTACACATTCACAACTCAACATGAATATTAGGGCAGAGAGATGCCGAATCCATTCATTATTACCCAAGCATTTCTTTGCACTTTCAAACTTTTCTTCATCTGTCTTGCATTTCTACCCTTAACTCTCGGGAAAAGCTATTTCTAACTATTTATATAGTATACAGTATAAGGTGAGTCTAAACCATACTATGAGATCCTAGCCATGGGGATTATAATAACCTTAATCACAAAATCTCTTCCTACACTTAAAATACCACAACAACCACCTCTTTTACACATTTTAAAAGCATTTGAAATCTGGGCTTTCCATGCATTCCACAGCAATTCAGTAGAATCCTGCATAACTTTAAAAAAAACACTAAAAGAAAAAAAACAAATAGGTACAGCTGTCAGAGAAAGTTCTAGAGAAGTGTGAGGTCATACTAGGAGGTGACTATTGGTGGCAACTTCCTTGTCAACTCTTTTGGGTAATTCCCACACTGATTTATGGACACCTCTTGGAGATGTTGACTGTAGATATGACAGCCATGCAGCTTCTCTCAGCAATTTCCTGTTCTCACTTCAATATTGAAGTGAAACACATAGATTCAAGTAACTATTTATCATACTTTGCTAAAGTGATCATCTAAAGATTTTAGCTCACAACTGGGGATTAATTTCTTCAAGGGTTTAGCATTCATCAAATTGTGAGAAAAGATGGCAAGCTTTTCAAAATTGCTCATCATGGTAGATACAGAATGAATCTAAAAACATGGCCCTGATTATAGACCTAAATAAAAGCTTTACGTTTTTTAAAAGCTTGATGTGGACACTTTAAAACAGTTTTCATTTAAGTTTGTTCTCAAAAACCAAGGTTCTGGCCCAGTGCTACTTCAGCTAACTCAGATTTATGCTTCTCTGGATACAGAATGAGGATAATACTAGCAGAACAGTGAAAAATCACCAAATACACCAGCAAGACATAAAAGCTGCTCTTTCTAAATGGTTGCTGCTCTCCACAACAATGCTACAATGCTATTACAGCATCATTAAGGGATAAAGCATAAGACAGTGAAATAGAGAGGCACAAGTTTCCTTTAAGATAAATATTTCCTGCAATTAGCAAAAGCAGCTAAGAAAAATAGAGAGCGAGCTGCAAAGTAACTCTCAAATGGTAAAAGTCTATTTCCGTGAGCTGGAAAGTCTCCCTAAAGCTACTGTAAGGAGGCACTGAAATGATGAACCCATGAACATCTAAAAATTTCTGCTTGTATGGAGAGCCAAAGAGGAAGCAAAACTGCCCAAACTCTTTACTCATTATCTGTATTCCTCTTGTAAGTTAAGGGGAGTACAGGAGCAATTAAAGGGACAGATTTTTACTGACATCCATCTTCACAGACAAGTATAACAATAGCCAAAGTCTTAATGCTTTCCCCACAGCTACAATAAGATCTTTCTCAGGAAGGTTTCTGTAACAGCAGTGTCCTGTGGGAAGGACCCGAACATGCAGAAAAGCCAGAGAAGATGAGATGTAAGAAAAAGAACCATCTTTCCTATACCTGGAATGGAACTGAGTGAAAGATAGTTCAAAATAGCCCAGAGAAGTACCCAAGGTAACATGCGCCTCTAAAAGCTTCCAGAAAGTTGGTTACACTAACCCAGGTGCTGCACAAAGACCAACAGCTACGACTCTTCTACTGTATTGATACTTGAAACTAAGCGTTGCTACAGCTTCAAAATCAAAGCCTGAAGCATGTTCTAGCTACACATATGGTAAAAAACAAAACAAAACAAAACAGGACAAGTTTCCTTGAAGAGTCCCACTTCTGACTTGAAAAATAACTATGTTTCTTCACCTAAAGATAGCAACATGGTGGCCATCAAAACAAACTAGCAATTAACTCGGTATGTAACCAAAAGGCCTAAAAGGCATCACAAAGTGCTAATTGTTTGTATCTGCTGAGAAGCAGCAGGAAATGAAATGATCTAAAGACGGGATGTGATCTGAAGTGGCAGAATGAATGGCAGTAGACATAAGCATTTTCTGTGTCAAGTATTTGTCATGTCATTCATTATCCTGATTAATATCTTCTGCAGGGGACAGCCCAGCCTCTTTCTGCAAAATTCCTTGGACTTATGAAAAGAAATAGACCAGGATTAGAAACCACAGCAAATCACCAGTTTAGCAGGGATTTTTTTGTCTGGTTTTCTTGTTGCAATCATTGTAATAAAAGCCTGTTAGAACACCTCCAAATTCCTCATGGAAGTTGGATGATCATTAACCCCCGGCTCTCACACACACAAGGTATCATGCAACATTTCACATCTCTTCTTCAGAAAGAGGCTGCGTAGCTACCAGGATGTTTAAGGACAGCATTGCCCTGTTTGCATTATCCATATGAACTTTGAAAACTTCAAGAAATTGTCTCCATGGTCTAGTTCAAGTTTCAGCAACCAACGAACAAAACACCATCACACTGGATCCAATGGAACAAGGAGGAAACCATATATACTTTCTTGAAATCATATCAAAAGGAAGAAGTTCTATGCATCTATATGCTTTTAATGCTTTACCTCAGTAAAGGAAGATGGACAAAGAGTCAAACACTTGACTAACTATTGTTCAATGTGTAGGTTCAGAGAATCAAATGAGTAGCTTAGTACTAGACTATATGCTGTCTTATGAGTGTAGTCTCACCAAATTTTTAACAGTATTTGAAAGATAGGATAAGAAGTTCATAAAACCCCAATACTATGAGATACAAATACACTAATGTTAATTTTAAGGCCACCTTTTTCATTTAAATTATTAAAAACCCCACTGTGGACAGCTGAATTCTCATCTAGATCGCATACAAATCACTGGAAAGATGTCCATTGCCATTAACCAGCTCTAAATCAGAGTGGTCTATCCATGGATTTTTAATCCTAGACCTTATTTTCCTCCTTACTGCCCAGTGGTTACCACCCATTACATACTGAAGCACAGCACGTTATAAGCAGAGGCAGCATCTTCCTGCATCTCACGTGAACAAGCTCATGCTTTGCCATGGGTGTTACCAAATCAAACAGGAGGGTTCTTCACCACTCCAAACTATATTTGGCTTGATTTACTTCCTTTCATAAGCAAATGAGCTGAAGACAAGTCTTAGTGACATGCTCCAGGTATCTAGAGTCAGCAACAGAGACCAAGTCCAGCACTTTTCGGTACCCAAGCGCAGTGTGAAGCTGTGGTGAGATCACTGAGCACAGACCTGCTTTGAGCGACAGTGGCGAAGAAAGAAATGAATGAGTTTTAGCAGTTTGCTTAGTGGAGGGACCTGGTATCAAATCCATGCTCACCACTTGACGCTACCAGAATGTTTGAGCTTGTTGCACGGGTTTTTAAAATGCTTTTCATCACAAAGTAAAAACATTGTGGGAAGGAGACACAGGCCATTCCATGTAAAATGGTCACGAAATGCATTTTGGAATTAAAACTCTTGATAGGGAAAAGCAACCTCTTTTGGTTATAGTTGCTATCATTTCAGTCCTGCCAAAATCTTTTAAATTCACAGCCACGTAATTTCTTGCATCCAGCACAGGCGCTACCAACACCCCTCTGGATGCAGGTCAGCCTTTGTCTGGTGACATGACCGTGTATGTTCTTCTCGAGTTATTTTCCATCTGCAACAGAGGTGAAGCTTTTGCCTTTTGTTAATTGGAAAGCGAGAAGAATCCTTAATGAGATAAATGCAGTGTTTCTCAGAGGGCAGAGCACTTCAGTCTTCATGAGACGACTCTAATTGCACACAGCAGTACTTTATTAGGGCTGAGTTTTGTCATTGTGACTCAGGAAATGGATTGGTAGAATGCCTGGCACAAGGCTTGGGATGCTGTGGCTTTCTCATTTGGATACTTAAAAAATAAAAATCAGGCTTGTTTTGTTTTTACTTTCATTTCTCTCCCCATTAATGGATCAACTGGCTACAGAGTAGTCTGGAAACTGAAAAGAGTGTTACCATTAAAGCCATTGCAAATGGCTCAGCTTTTGTAAACAAGTCCCTAAGCAAAACAGGACCCTTTGGAGTCTAGTTTTTGGTCTTTTATCCCTCAGTCAAACAGCAAAATATTTTCCATTTTTCATTCTGGATTTGAAGCATGGTGCTGAGGTAATTTTAGAAAAGGTTTGCAAGCATTGTAGAAACAGCTGGAGGAGAAACCACTAGAAATACAGGGAAGCCATGTCAGAGCATCCCTCTGCTCTTCCCACTGGGGCCTGAATCAGGCTTAATGGTACAGAGGAATTCCTCATACCTGTGGTATCGCCAAGATCAAGTGGGACCATGTCTCCACAGCGTGAATTAAGACAGCCTAGAAGCAGCTCTGACTCCTCTGGGAGCCAGGGCTGGCTTTGAGATTTGAAATTTGGAACAACTTTCCAACACTTTCCTCTCTTACACCTCTCCTCTAAGCCAGGGATGGAGCAGCGATGGCTTCAATGCAACCTCTTCCTAGGCTGCTGGTTTAATTCAGAAGTACCAAAGTTAAAGGTGCAAGGAGGAAGGGATATAAGACCTTCTGAACTGCAAAGCTGCACAAGAAAAAGGAACCATCAAACTGCACATGAGCCAAAATTCAGAGCTTTCTACATCTAAGGAGAGGAAAACAAAGTGAAGTTACAAAGCCTGTGACCTTGACCTGCAACACAGCGCTCTCTTCTATTTTTTCTTTGTCCTCCATTTAAAACTGGCACAAGAAAAATTAAAGTGAAATTATTAAGGGATTACTTCCGAGTTTCAGACTCCAGAGTATTTTTTCTTAATAAATACCATGGGTGGCAGGAGAGAGCAATGGGAAGAGATTGTAACAATTAACAGAAACGTTAGCAAGTGCACACTATTTTCAGATCCCTACTGGTATCACTCTGGATGCTTGTGCACAAACACGATGTTTTGTCAAATAAGGTGCTATGTACTGCAGACTCAAGTTATCAAATAAAAATAGCAAAGATAATTTCAGCTCCATCCATAGCACACAGAGCTGGAGAGGGGAGGAAAGTGGAGGTGGGAAGGAGTATTTGTGGAGTGGAAAAATTCAGGATTATTTGGGGGTGAGAAAACAGGAGGAAAGATTTATATAAAAGCTCTGCAGAAAGTGCTGAAAGAAAAGAGAGTGAATCCAGGCCTGGTCTATATGCAGCTTTTGTGAGAGTCTGCCAGTCTGTACATATGATGCTGTGCACGCTGTGTACCGTGTATCATCAATGCAATTAAGTGGTGAACATGCTCACTTTGAAACATTTTCACCATAGGCTTTTACACATATCTTCAGTTAGCCTAGCTAGAATAAAAAATGTAATTGGTAGATCTGTGATAACTTGACTTAGACTTTAAAGAGACAAGAAAGCAATTACACGGAGAGCTCAGCCAGCAGAGCTATGAGGTACACAACTAGCAGCTATGGATTCAGCCAGAAAAAAATCACGCAAACAAATGCCACAACTTCCTAGATGGGAAAATAATCTTCAAATATTCATCTATGTGAGGATACTCGGGAAAGTTCATCTGGAATATTTTTTAATGTTGGTTGGCCACACGGCCTTGGAACCCATAGGTGAACACTTGGTGTAAAAGTAGCCAGCATTCAGCTTCTCTTAAAAAGGGGATAGCACTTAACTTCAGCCATTTGGCTGGCCAAGGAAAAGTGCACAAAAAGGCATGATACAGTTCAGCTATAATAGAGTTACATCCTGTCTGAATTCTCTGTGACAGAAGTAGGTAAGCCAAAGACATAAGCCTAGACGTAGCCAAAAAACTCATACAAGAAGAGAAATTCTTTCTCAAACAGATACCCATATATATGGGCCCTCCATGCTAACAGTTTAAGAGCAATTTCCTCTTTTCAAATGAAAGTCTGTGACAAAATAACATATGCTGAATTATTACAAATTCTGAGCAAAGCAGATTTTCCTACACTTGATATTCATAAATTCGATGAGGCAAATCTTTTGTATCACACAATCTGTGTTTTCAGCCGAATCATCCTCCAGGAAGCCAAATATGTCAATTTGTGGGGTTGAAAAAGCCTTGGTTATAAATAACACACACACATTGCAAGGGTTTTTAGCCATTTTAAAAAGATTTCTCACCCTTCTTGAGCCATTAGTGCCCTGTTTCGGAGGTTAGCTGAGAACTCAATACTTCTTTTAGCAGAGAGGTGAGACCATCTGTGTCCATGGCCATCGCAGTGGCTAGTCTAAGTCAACCTGTAATTTCTCTGGTGATCTAGAGATTTTGGCTACCAATGGCTGTGTAAATGCCACCATCACTCTACCAAGCCAGAAAGTAGTCCCTGCTTTCCCTTCCCTCCCAGATGCCTTTGTAATCCAACGACCTCCACAGCATTGCTGTTGTCCAGTAGCAATGACTACAAGGAAAGGCAGTAGCTTCTAGAAAAGGGTTGTCCAACAAACCCAATTTCAAAACAAAGCGGGTTTATCCAGAGCATCACTCTACAGCTTCATTTTTGTAATTCCTCTTCAGACCCTAGCCTCTGTTTACTCAGCCAAGCCAACCAGCTGAAATAACCAAGCTGAACAAGCCCTCTCTTTTAACTGATGCTCTTCTTCCAATTCCCAAACACAGCCCTCCAAGACAAGCTGCCCAGCCACTCTACAGAGGCATTCCATGACGTGTCCCACAATTTGCTTTGTTCAAGGACTGTGTAACATTACTCTGCCTGCTTTAAGGCTGCATGAACACAGCTGTCGCTGGCTGAATTAAATGAAACGGTGACTCATACTACATCCTTGATATTGAAAAAGGTGTGGGTAGTATTTCATAGCTCTCAAAAAGCTATGATTTCACATTCTGTTTAAATAAAGAAGGGCAATGACTTTAGAACATATAAACCCTAGATGATAGATGATGTACCATGTATTAAAAATTCTTGACAATATTTTACATGGTTCTGTCATCATCCATCAACACGAGAATCAAGCAGGAGAGAAAGTTCAGATAAACTTTCAGAAGACAAAGTGTGCAGTACAGGAAAAGAAATTAAGGAATTAGAAGCACAAAGCACTGCTGTATTCACTCCCTAGGTCACATTTTCTCTGGTAGGGTAGGAACAAAAAACCAAACCTCTGCGCTTGATGAGGCTCAGGCTGTATTTGTCTTCATCTCACGCAGTCACATTTGTACAAAGCCGATATTAAGTACTATGGTCCTTGCATGGTGGAATTCTCATGTTTGCCCTCTAAAATGGGTGCATTAGGTCCTAGCAATGGAGAACTGTAAGCAAGTAATTTATAGGATTGGAGACACTCAGATTCTGCTTCTCCCCACCCCTCTCTTCTCTTCTGCTGCTTTCCCCAGATGTGTATTTTTGAAAATATTTTCTACTTCGACACCTGCAAAAAAACCTCTCAAAGCTAAAAAAGTCACCAGGAGTACACTGAGCTGCTTAAGCAGTGCAGCCCCACAGCTGGAAACATCTTGCTTCTCCATGAGCCAATACTCTTTTTGAAGTTGCATCCTTCAAGACACAATTCCCTTCTGCAAGTATTAGGCACAAGATAAGTGATGCAGAGGATCTAGGCAAAAGACAAAATCTGTTTATGGAAAACATTGATGCTAGAAACTTTTCTCTCCTTAACTCCTGCAGGAAATAGAATGAAGATAAACCAGACCTTCTAGGAATACTGTACAATATATGTACTTGCGGTACATAATGACCACTTTTTGTGTTGAAAAGCACAGGAGAAGACATAGTGGTCAAGTTAGCAGCAAAGGCAACCATTGGAAAGCATGATGAACACTTGCCTTTTCAGATGCTTCAAACCACAATCTGGCTGAGAATCACCTTAACTTTTAATGCTGTTGTTGATTCCAAATTAGTATTACTTATTTCAGATAAGATGCCAGTGTAGAGGCAGGCTGAGGTAATCTGGGAAGCATTAGCCAGCTGATATCCTGGAGGTGTTTGAAGGACTGGATTCAAGTACTTTTCAGCATGATTTTGAACACCTGTAAAGTCCCACTTCTTCCTAGTAGCCAATAAAAGCGTGAGTCAATCAAGGCAGCTTTATTTTATGACACATACTTTGCACACACCTTTCTAACTTGCCTATTATCTCAGTGATTTGCTGTCATCTTGCTTCAGTCCCCACCTCTCCATTTTGTTGTTTCTTCAGGTATCAATGTAAGTTTCAAGTGCTCTTGGATGTTGTAACGTACCAAATAAAAAATAAGGTTTCCCCAATATTCTCCCCATATTGCCTTCATCTTCACGGCCCATTAAATCTAATTATATCCACTGGAACATCCCCCCAGCTAATCTCCATCTGCCAGAACAACTAATAGTACATTCTAGAGAAATGTTCTTAGAAGTCTGCTTGTAATTCAGGTCCCACACACTCAAAGATACAGCTACAGATTTACTTCTTCCTCTCACAGCTCACAAAAAGGGTCAGGGAGAAGAAGACAAAGTAGACTTGCAATCCAAGCTGCCCGTTTGCTCACATGGCCCTTTGCACAGGATGGGGACTGCATGAGGAGCTAGAATCAATGGCTATCATGCATTTCAAACAACAACCTGCTTTCCCTGGAATCTTGTCCTTGACAAGACAACACAACAATGCCAGACATCAAGAGACCCAAAGCTCTGGACTTAGATTGCTTTCTCTATTCACATCTTGAGCTCCTTCATCCTTTGAAAAACTCTAAGTATCCAAAATTCTAGGCTAAGCATCATTCTGTTTGCAGTAACATAAAGCAAGATGAAGAACAAGAAAGTATCTATGTTTGACTACTAGGTAGGATTAAGACTAGGGGGTAGGGTGGATTTCTTTATTTGTTTTTTGCTTGCTTGTTTGCTTTTAGAAAAATACAACTTGGAAAGGACCTTTAGAGGTGGCTTGGCCCAAACTCACTGCACAGTCTGGTCTAGTTTTAAAGTGACACTGGACTGCACAGAGCCCTACCAATTCAAAATGGGAAACACCAAATGAGGGAAGGAAGAGATGGTATTCTAGTGCTGAAGGTATTACTCCATGTTTTAGAAACTCTTTATTTAGATATAAGAGAAGGAGCTTCTCTTGCCTTTCATCTTACTCTTTATGTCAGAAAGAAAGACACTGCACAGTGGAGATCCAGCCAGTGAAAGAGAATAAAGCCATATGAAATCAGCTCTCTGCTCCTAGCAGCATACTCCCAGTCCTTGGAAATACCAGTATATTAGGCGACACTGCAATATAAATGAAAGTAATGTGAAGAACAAGGAAGTTTGCTGCAGTCACGCTTGTAGCATTCACTCCTGTGGATTCACATAGTCCATATACCCTAAGCCAACCAGGGTATGAGCAAAGTGACTTAAGTAACTGTAAAACATGTCTCCATTTAACGCTGCACCATCCCACCCTTAGGCCTTTAGTCTAAGGTGGGTGCCACTTGTTACACATTAAACTGTTTTTCTTCTTCCCTATGACTGTCTCTCAGAATGCCAGACAGATAGAAGTAACCCCTTTGGATGAAGAGAGACATGCAGCTTGCTTAGGTATTGTCCTTCTGTGTTTGACAACAATATAGTTGTGTTAGAAGCTTCCACCTTACTTTCCAGTTAGGAACACGCAAAGGTACAAAGTTTTGTAGGAAAATTCCATGCCCTGTTCTTTTTTTAAAAAGATAAACAGAGAAAGAAGAGAGCAGTTGGGAGGAAGATAATGAACAGGTCCTGCAAAAACGTTAATTGCTGCTCCCACAAGATCAGCATGTGGACTGCAGAGTGAATTGTCAGCATAAATTTATTATCATAACCAAGATGTCAACAGTGACCAATTCATACCATGACAACAATATTTACAACTTAAATTTATCTGAACAAACTGTACAAACTGGCTAATGCATGATCTCAAACTACGGTGGCTAAAGACTTTTCCACCTGTCCTTCAATAATGCAAGTTTTCTAACAAAGAGAATAAAGCACATACTGACCCCATGCTGAGGAGGAGGTTGGACCAGATTACCTCACTCTACCTTGAAAGAAAGGAAAAGAGCATTTTCTGCTCTACTTTTAAACTAAAGAGGCACACTTGTTTGATAGAGGCTTTGAAGTGGTAAAAAAGTACTCTCCGTTTTATAAACCATATTACATTTTATTGCCACAATTCTAGAGTTCTGCTTTGTTCTTCAAAGTCCTCTGGGACAAGTTCACAGGGTGAGAAGCTCCATAAATATGCATGTGGCAGCAGTGTGCCTTGTGTTTCTAAATCAAGTGTTTATGACATTCAGAGCTCCGAACACTTCAGCTTATACAGAGCTGGAAAGCCCAGTATGTAACTCAATGATAGATGCTATACAATGAAAATTACCAGAGAAGCCCATTTCCTCCCACTATTTTCAAAAGCTATTAGAAGAAAAAAAGAAATCTGTCTTGAATTAGACCTATGGAACATTCAGAGATAACTTTGTTAACTTTAAAATGCCTTCTTCAGGCCCAATGTTTTCAATCCCAGGAGGATACAAGTCAGGAGTTGGACTTCATGACCCTCTTTTCCAACCCAGTACATTCTACAATTCTATGCTCAGCTCTAATGCACCTACCAAATGGTAGAAATATATTTTTGTACCTTGAACAGCCAACTGCTCAGTTGTGCGATCCTTTAGGCATCAAGGCTCAACCCCAAACCTGCTGACAATTAACCCTTTTAAAGCCAAGGATAAGCAAAGCATGGGAAGATGTGTGCAAAGCAGCCCCACGTTCCCCACCTCACGTGCCCGCAGACACAATATACTCACTGCCATGAGGAAACTACATCCTTACAAGCTTGCAGGGAAGTTGATCATAAAAGTTTCTTTGCCCACTGTGCTGTCCTCTTTTTCATTCTTGGCCCATTCTTACGAATCCACAAAAGAGCCTGAAGATGCATTTGGAAGGTAAAAACTGGCTGGTTTAATTGTCTTTAAACTGGGCTCAGAAAGAAAGAGAGGCCAGAAGAACGGCCACCTGAACATATCAACAGTTTATTCCTCAGTATCTTTACTTTCCTAACCAGGAATGAAGACTCCTGCTTGCACTCTGAAATTTGGAAGTAGGAATTTCCTCATTCCATGCTAGAAAATGTTAGATGGCTCTAAAAAGAAAAACTTCTCCAAGGTTAAAACATGACCAAGAACTGCTACAGAGAAAAAATTAGAATTGCATTGTAAAGTATAAAACATTCTCCTTCTTACTATCAATAATGATGGAGGTGATATTTTTTTAAAACATTTTCAAAATTTGTCCAGTTTCAGAAAGGTTGGAGTTCTAGAGGTTTTTTTGCCATTAATTTCACTTTTAATATATTCAGTTATGGGAACAGGAAGGAGGAAAGAACAAGAGAAACAGCAGATTGTAGAAGATTTTTGCATAATTTTGGAAGATGGGAGCATTTCATTTTGGTTCCTGCAAAACAACCAAGTAAAACTGCATTTTAAATGTCATTACAAAACAGACACACTTTCCTTAATCATCTCTATAGTAGGAACTCTGAAAGCGCTCAGATTGGAGCTCTTGTTCGTAACGTTCCACATCAAGATTATAGTTAATGAAATCATCCAGACTAATTGTAAGATACTGGATTTTCTAATTGTGAACAAATGTAATAGTGAGAAGTTGTTACAGCTGTTTTTAATCGATAGGTCTCAAAGCACCGCACGTTCATTAATTACGGACTAACGCAATCTCATCTGCTTGAGAGCCTACCCTGAACAAAACCGGAATAGCTCGCCTAAACTTCAAGTGAATAACGTGATCTTTTATTTCGAAGACATTATCATAGCTTACAGACGGAGTCTTTTTGTGGCATTACTAATTTTAGCATCTTACTCTAAGGAAAGAAGGCTTCAAACTGTTAATCAATTGAAAGACATGATTTACGCAGCAGCATTCATAGAACATGACTCAGTGCTTTCTGAAAAATACAACACAAACACTTAAATGCTTGAATATCAAATACAATGAGAAAATTCTGGAAAAAAACCCACAAGGATAAATAAACATAGACAGAAGCTCATTACAGTATTTCCTGTTTAAGTTGGCCTGGTCATAGGATAGTTTCAGTCCCAACAGAGGTCCTAATCCATTGGATATCTCTAGATTGCCAAGTTTGTTGGCTTCTCCAAAGCTCCCTACAGGCACCTGGACCCATCTGGCACGTACAATCGAAAGTATGCTGTGAAATGCAAAACAGGATGTTGAGCTTCCCAGTTCACTGAAAAACAAAGTCAGTCACCCAACAATTCCTTTGTTCCCATTGTAATTAGAAGAAAGTTACCCCAGCAGAAGAGGATTCATGTTTCTCCACACAGCGGAAGAGCCTTATATGTGGGAAAAACACAGATGGCCTAGGAGGTAGTTTTGGTTGCTTTAGTTGGTTGTGTAAGGTGATCAAATTTATGCAGCGTAATAAGATTTTGAAGAAAAACTTCAAAGCCTACTTCTCTGGAGTTCTCTTTAGGAGTCAGATACAAGCCTTGCCTGTATATCATGTGGATCTAACTACATTTACTGCTACAATATCCCAGCGTTAGAAGAAGACTAGGATGTAAGGTTAGAAAACTTTTACGTGTACAGTTACAAGAGTGCTTGGGACTGTACCATTGATCAGTAACAAAAAAAGAGCAAAACTGAAAGCAGCAAAACAGCCCACAGCTCTAATAAATACAGGTATCATAGAAGCACAGAATCGTTTAGTTTGGAAAAAAACCCTTTAAGATCATCCAGTCCACCCATAACCCAACTCTACCAAGTCTGCTGCTAAACCACATCCCTGAGCACCACACCTACATGGCTTTTAAACACATCCAGGGATGGTGATTCCACCACTACCCTGGCAGCCTGGAGGTATATTGATAGAAAGACCACATTAGTGTCATACACTGGAGTGTGTACCTGTGCTGTTGAGAATTTACAGAAACTCTGCTTGTATGTATATGCCCAGGCAGCTAAAAATCAGAGGACGATGCCTTTGTTTAACCAGCTCCTGACAACAGCCTTTTGCAAATCCTACTACTAGGAGGAGAGCAAGGGTTTATTGGATCACATCCTCAGGGCCCTAAACTGGGAAAACCTCGTGTGAGATCCACAGGACAGGCTGAAGCAGAGCCCAAAGAGGAATTTAAAGTAGAAGTGTTGTAAAGAGTAAAATGAAAAATGATTCTATCAACTCCAGTATATTTTTCTAAGTGCCTCATAGATAATTATATTATTTAATATAGTATATATTTCTCCTGTCCCTGACAGGATAAAAATTAACTGCCACCTTGCACCTGCTGCCATAACCCTTGGTATTACAGTTTTCTAAGCAAAAAATTAAAAGAAAGAAAATGAAACCACAACCATTCAGGCACCTAATACATATATACCAAAAGGTAGGAAGCAGAAAAAGGCAGAGGTCATTCTGTGAAACCAAAATTTCATGCTGAACTCTCAGGTTATTACTGAACTATATTGCCTGTACGGTTACACGCACACTGCATTTTATTCTTTCAGGCTTTGCAGGGGATGAAATTCAAACATTTTTTAAGCACATGATTTTAGACAGAGTTCAGTGCAGCAAGAAATGAGAAGGCAGGAAACCACGTTTAGGTTCAGAGTAGCTTATCTCACTTGGTCCCATCAGACCTGCAGTATCATTTAGCAAGAACTCAAAGTGCCACCTCTGTCTTGGAAAGCTCTTTGTGTATATTAAGAGGAAGGTGTGATGCCAGGTTTGAGATGATGGCTAAGGGATAACTCAGCTTAATGCACTGATTTATTAGCCAGTCAGTATTGCAGATAAAAGGTAGGGATATGGCAAAACAGGTGGTTAGCACAAATTCTGCACTCTTCTGTCCATGAAGGAGTCAAATTCTTCAGCTTGTGAGAAAACCAGGTGAGAAGCCAAGGCAACTGTAGCACAACATTCACTAGCAGAGCCCAGAACTCAAAGATGATAAATTGTATATGCAATTAAATAAACAAGTACTATGAAAGAAGTATTAAGAGACTTTTCAGCAGCAACATTAAAAGCACAAGGACTATTTTATGATGATCCCCTTTGAAGGTCATGTTCAGAGCAGGGAACTTTCCCCATGGAGGATTTAGGCTGACCATCTAATACTGAGTTAAAATAAGAAAAGTATACTTGAAATGAGAGGATTTTTAGGATGGATTTCTAAAGTACAGACAGGAATTAATTGTCTCCCATGGATACTCTAATTACCTTTTAAACTCCTGTTTTAAAAAAAATCTACTGCAGAGCCAGGCTAATTTGATGCTAAAGCACCTACAGCTAAAGGAAACCGAAGTATCTCATTAATATTGTATAGAGTTTCTAAAGCACAGATATTTCAAATATGCATTAGGTTGATGTTGACAAAAGTGATGGGCTAACACAGAGATCTCAGTCAGACAGAACGTAAAAAAGATTCTGGAAAAGCTTCCCTGCCTTGAACCTGAGCATGGTGTACCAGGAAAAAAGAAAATAAAATGTTCCTAGTCTTCAGCAAGCAGCCCCACAGTGCATACCTGCTGCATGTCCAATTGAAATTAAAGACTAAAACTGGGGTAGATTAGTAGGATTATCTTTGTTTATATATAAACATGTAATTCATAAATCTATTATAGCACTTTATCAACCTATTCAACTGCAGATATTTCACCCCTAAAAAGACTCTTATTAAATGTTTTAACATGAGAATCAAAGACAGTTAGAGCTGGGCACTAAGAGTTCAAAGCCCAGTGTGTGTGTGTGTATATATATATACACATCTATATAATGCTGTGTATTTTGAGAAGTTCTCTGTGAGAGAGAGCATGGTGAGAAAAGACTGGAGGAGGGCAGTATCTTGTGCCTATGATCTCAGCTTGATTGGGCTGGCTGCCTGCCCATCCACCCACCTGGTATCTATGACTAGTCCTTCACTTTTCTATCTTCTTGATGCTACCTGTAAACAGGCCTCTTAGGAGATAAGAAATGGTGGTGAGGGTGCTATCTTTCAAACAGTGCAAATGTTAAAGGAGAAAGGTGAAACTGTTCCAGATTTATTGATCAGTAAAGCCTGAGCTAGGGAAGCAAAACAAAACAACATTCAGATCCAAATTCCTGAGCCTTGGAACAGGCTGCCCAGGGAAGTGGTGGAGTCACCAGCCCTGGAGGTGTTCAAAAAACATGTACATGTGGCACTTCAGAACATGGTCTAGTGGTCATGGCAGTGTTGGGTTGGTGGTTGGACCTGACGATCTTAGAGGTCTTTTCCAACTTTAATAATTCCATCACCCAGCCTGAATGTATCAGGGACTAGTCTGGTACCGGAGGGGCTCAGTTAAAGCAGGTCACACCAAGGGTCATTCATACGCCACCGCAGTTTCATTTGCTAGTTTCTCCATGGCATAGTGGGTGTCTCAGTGAGCTGGGGAAAACCAACTATTTGCAGAGGAAGATCAAACTTCAGAATCCAGATTAAGCTCCAGGCTAAACGTATTGAACTTAAATTAGATAGCTAATAAATCAGGTTGCAAAGAGCAAATATTAAAATACCAATGCTTAGCAACAGATAGGAGAGAGCAATGCAAGAATGTATTGGAAAGAAGGTGTTTAGCTGAAAGGTGATTAACGTCTACAAGTCTATGTGCAACTTGGCAATTTCCCCTACTACAGGTGCAAGCTTTGGAGTTAGAATGACAGCTCTTGGCTAATGAGGTTTCCTAGTTAGAGAGAAGATTAACCTTTCAGAGAGACATTTCTTGGTGATGTCACCATCTGTCTTGATCACATTTGCATTGAAAGAGATCATTAAGGTTATTCTCATTATGAAAAATGAGCAAATAATTTAAAATAAATAAAGTATTCTGTGCTGGTAAGCCGGAGCAGTCAAAGAACTGCCTGTAATCTTATCTCCAGTTTCAAAAGCTTGGTTCTAAGCACTGAAGCTTTGTCCTTTTTAGAGGCATGCAGCATTTTAGAAAAGAACTCAAAACCAAAAAAGGCAATGAAGGTCAGAGGTTGAATAACTGCTAACAGGCACCATCTCAAAGTCCAGAGAATATGAAGCAAAAAAAAGGAAAAAAGAACCCAACAAATTAATATATAGAAATCTACCCTGTGTTCTTTCTTCTCAAGTAACAGCCAGGACCAGGAGAAAATCTAAAGATTTCAATCAATTACCAGTTTATCCTTTTTCTCCCCAAAGTTTCTGTTCTTCCCAATTCCCACAATTCTTTCATATGGCTATTCTTTGCTTGGTTCCAGTTTTTCAGGGAAGATGTACAATTTGTTTATGAGTAGGTTAATTTTTCATGCCCTTCCACAACCAGGACTCATTTGCAAGCTCAAAACCTAATATTGTGAGCACACATTTATAGGATTTAAACTAGAAATTTCAAGGCACAGCTACAATGACAGTTGGCTTAGCAAATTACTGGTATCCTCATCGCTTCTCTGTGTTCCTGGCGAGCAGGCATGGAACTGGGTGTTCAAACCTGCCATGGTCTATGGAACCTGCAGGGTCCAGTGCTCTGCCCAGAGCATCACTTCCACAGAGCTCATCTAAACAGGCCAATTCGGAGCATCCCCAGCAGTACCTGCATGCAAAAGAGTAGCCCAAAGTGGTTTGCTATAGCTGAAGAAAAGTGACCAGAATAGAAATCCATATTTTAAGGAGCAGAAATAGAGGATGTTGCTCACTATAAATTCAAAGTAATCTTTGGACAGCAGTTGAGGCTGATGACATGCTATCAATGCATGCATAGCACAGCTCAATGTATTTTCCAAGTAGCTTCTAGGTATTCAAACACCAAAACAGCAACACAGAAGATTTCTCAGCAGGTTGTCTTCAGCAATCTTCAGAACGCTTTAGCATTTGGAAAGATAACCATGATCTGTGCTTGAAGTCAGTACGGTGCCTTGATGGCTATATCTTGCCTCCTTCATTTTTCCCCCTTCCTCTGGCACCAAGCTTATGTTTAACCAAGTTTCAATCATCTTCTTGCTCTGTTTCACAGATTTCACACATAGAGCTCTTGCGCTTACAGAGAGCTCTATTCCAACATTTGTCAGGTCAATTTATATATTATTCCATGACAGAATAATTAGTAGTTAATGTGCATGTTTCCCATTTTGTAATACACAGGAGAGCCTTAAATGAAAGTATGCTAATTTGGAAATGAACTGTTATTTTTAGAGTTGCAAATGTATTTAAGACCATCCAGTTTAACACAACAAATCACATGAGCTCTCAGAGATGAGGTCTGCTGGCAGGTAAGGTGGGCTGGCATCACCTCTATTGGTTCAATCTGGAATACGGGCATTTCAGTGCTGTCTGGGCATCATCTTCCCTTTGTCCTTTATTTATTTGAAGCAGGTTGCCCAGGGCCTTGTTCACTTGGGTTTTTAAAGCCTCCATGGATGGAGTCTTCACAGCCTCACAGGAAAACATCATCTTCTAACCTCTAGCACTTTTTTTTTTTTATAAGTTGGCAAACTTTATAGAGAAAACCCCCAATATTTCAGCAAAAGTTCTTAGTTTCCATTAAACTGGGATCTTTGATAAGAAGAGGTTGTTCAGGGTTTACAGTAGGAGGATGTTCTAGTTCTACAATAGCTATATTAATAGCTAATGAGGCAGATGAATTTATGTATTCGAAGAAACATTTATCTCACCCACTGTGCACTACCATACTTTGCATCCCTCATTTTTTTTTCTATTCTTACTTTGGTACCAGTTCTTAAAAAAAAAAAAAAATCATCTTTCTTTAAGCTCTCAGTGTGCAGTTAAAGAATTCCCTTTAGCCAGGTTATAAACAGATACCTGAAAATTAATGAGGGCACAACCCCAAACCAACAAAGTATTACTTATACATCCACCAGAAACTTTGTTTCCATGTTTTCCCAAAGTCAGGAATTCACAAAAGACCCAAATGTCTCTGTCCTTCTGTCTGATACAAGAAACTTCCTCCCTTTCAGTAGGGAAATAAAAGCTGCATTGAAAACCTCATTATTATTTCAAACCACTGTTCATCAACACTCTACAATTTAGAAGAAAGCAAGCAACTAACTCTCATCCCTTTCACGCCAATGGTAAATAATGCAAGCTCCTGGTAGAGAAAGCCCAGAGCACCCTCGGCACTGCCTTGCTTTTTCCTGGACTTCATGATCCCCTTCAGCTAAATCCTGGCAGATATCTCTGTCTCCTCTCAAATAAGGGCAAACAGTTATTAGCTAAGAAAAAAAGAAAGAATTTAAGCTATTAATCTAGGGCTTTTCCACACCTCTTGCATTTTTTAAATTCTGTGGAGTCTGCAGATGCATCAGGGCTAATTTTTTTTTTTTTTTAGAACCATCCCTTTCTTTTGCCTTGTTATCCAGAAATGGTCTTCAGGGTGCTTAGAAGGCTTGGAGAGGAATTCTTTTTAATTTTGTTATAGCACATAAAAATCTGATCTTAAATTACAGTATGTAATAACTGCAACTGTGCACATATGTTCGACTAGTTCTTCACTTTATTCTGCAACAGCTTCTCTGCTGACTACCTCCAGGTTTCTTTTTGTCCCTCAATGCAGCTTCTGGCTGTGCTTTTTCTGAGCTTTTCATTGTTTATGGTTGGCTTTTTTTTGCTCACGAGCTGTGTAGACTCAATCCACCAGTGACACCAGTGAGAATTTGGGCTGGATTAGTCATCCTGTCTACACCACATTCCCCCAAACTCAATTCAGGCTTCAACACTACATCACATAGCAAATAGGAAACTGTTTTTACATCCATTCAGATACAACAAATTGTAAACGTAGCCTAATGGTTTGCATGGTACTGCAACAAACTCACCATTTATAGCATGCAACAGTTTTCTTTTTCATGATAACAAGGCCTAAGAAGGTAAAAGGTTAAACTAATTAGTCCACTAGTTCCATCCACGGATTTATCACTTGGATTTGCCTAATGAATGTCAAAAGGAGAAATGCCAAGACATTTTCATTAATTCTTGATCGGTGTGAGCAAGAGAACTAGTAATGTCATTTTAAGGTTGTACACTGGAAAAAGCAGGGATCAAAATGTGCAATTCAGCTTCTGTCTTTCTGCAAAGAATTTGATCTCAAATTCTAAGCCCTGACACCAGCTATCTGCTCGCAAGAAGTAGCTTCAGCTCAAAGTGGAAAATAGGAACAGAATACGAGAAACCTTGTTTTTAGAAACAAAGCCAGAGATGTAAATACTTCCAGTTGAAGATGATTAGCATAGACACTGTAAACTTCAAGATCTTCTGTCCAAGAAAAATGTATTCTTATTACCCAATATATATTGACTTTCAGTGGTTTCAGTGTTGAGAGTGTGGTTGCACTGCAGTTTCCATATCAGAGGAGTAAGGCAACCAGGGAATTAATTCCTTGGTAACATATCAGTGCCAGAGCTATTCTTGTGGCCCCGCTTTCTTGCAGTGATTTCACAGAAACACAGCCCAGTGCAGAACAAGCTCCAATTCCAACTTTTAATTCAAATTTGATACAGCCTTTATTGCCTTAATTTTCCTTTGGTTTATGACCAACAAAGCTGCATCTGGCTGTTTGATTCACCCTGCCCTCAAAAAAGAAGCTTCTGAGTCAGACCCTGTGGTCAACAGATTCTGCCACGATTCATAATTTTATCACTGATGGTTGTTCCTAATTAAGATCCTAAATTCTCACCAGCTATTTGAATTAAAGAGTTAGTGAATATTTCCATTGATGGCTGGCTGAACCAGCAGGTGAAGCACTAAGGTCTGCCTGGTTTTCCTGTTGCCTAAAGCAGGGTGCATACAAATCATGATGTGAAAGGAAGGTTTTCAGCCAGTCCATGGAAGCAACAGACAGGGACAATATTCATTTAACTACATACAGCTTGTAGGTGAAGGGCAATGGAGCAAAAATTTGCTCCTTGCTTAAACTGCATTAGTCATTTGCTCCCTACTTCCCTCTTTTTTCCCCATTCTTATTACTTGTAGATTTGGGCAGACTGATTCCAAATGCTGTATAGACTTCTCAAAGACAGCTGAGATTTCAGCAGAAGATGGCTGATGCGGAAATTTTCCACTAAACCTGTATTTCAACTACTAAGGACAGAGAGGGAGGGAGGAAAGAAGCCAAGTGTTCCTGGAACTAAGAGGAGATTATCATTATGACCAAGAAGCTCAAGAGGCACCAAGTTTATTAGACACACCATTACAACCAAATGGATAAGTTTTCCTCATCCCCATTCTAATTTATCACAAGCAAAAAGCAGCTGTGCCATTAAGCGTAGAGAAAAAGCCAATGAGATGCAAATATGCAAGAGACTAATTACCAGGCAGGCAAAAGAGCTTCTATTTTGAGTCTGTTGAACAGGGGATTAATTTCTTGTAATGGAAGTGAAATCTGCCAGATCAGGCTCCCACATAACCCATTGCCTTCAGATTCTCCCTGGACCATCCTGCACGTCTGTACTGAGCACTCTGTGTCAGAGGCTTTTACCCACACAAGGCACAGTCCCCAGCACAGTCTCTTATAGAGTTCGATATTAAAAAAATCCACATTCCTCCATGGCTGGTGCTGGGTAGTCCCTCGATAGGTTGTTTGAACTACAGTCTAAAAAGAATGAAAGGAAGCAAACACCTCTGAAGTGTTCATTTCCATCGGATTAAAGACAATCAATGCTCCTTTAACTCATGCTCTTAATCTATTCAGTAGTAATCACTTGATGTTGAAGTGAGGCACATCAATAGATCTGAGAAGGGGAACAAAGATATTGTTCACCTTCTCCTTTATCAAAGACTTGGACCTTCATCAAAGAAACAGCTTCATTTCAGAGGACTTTCATTGTAATTTTGCTGCCACACAGCAAAAATTTACACTGATGGAGTAACAAAATCTAATACACTAGATTTATGAGGTTTTCTCAACTGTACTTACTACTTGATGTAAAAACTGTGCTAGTTTTGATCCTCTTTCAAGTACTTCGGCTATTCAAGGGTGTGCATAATCTTTCTATTGTTTTATTTTCTATGAAGCCTATTAATTTGTAGAAACTAGCCTGCTAAGTAAAACAAGCATTGCAAGCATTTCATTACAATTCTGGAGTTGTAGGAAAGTGCAAAATATCATCATGAATTTGAACCCTCTCACCTAGAACCACTGCGATGAAGATTTAGCCCAGTTTGCATGAAACCTTTGGGGTTTGCTGATTTCTCCGTTCTTTCCCCACATCATCTGAGATCACCACTTACCCTTGAAGTAGAGGTCAAGCTACCGGAGCTGCATATTACCAGATCCATTGGGCATTTCCCGACCTTTCTGCCTGGATGCACACCTGGAGCATCTCTCAAACTTCTATTAATATAAACACAAGGTAGGTAATGATGATTATGGCTTTTGTGTACCTCAGGAATTCTTCTGTGTTTTTATGGTAGAGACGTGAGGCACAGAGGATTTACTGTGACATTGCAACCATACCTCAGAACAAAAAGATCGAGGTCACAGTGCCTTGAGTTCACTCAGTGGTGCGAGCTGCTCGATTTTCTAGGCGAGACTTTAAAAAAAAAACCCACAGTGGCTAAGCCTTACCCTGAAATACTGAAATACTGTCCCTGTGGTCTTAACCGGATTCCCCACCTTTCTGGCTGTTGCTTTGCAATCTGTTATTCACTGTGCAGGAGCACCTCTGACCCAAGCGTTGCAGCAATCGCAGAATACGTGGTCTCGCTTCTGCCAGAAAAAGAGGATTTCGGTTCTACAGCACTGCAGGCTCTGCATAAGAAAAAAAAGCGGCTCAAGAGAGCACAGAGCAGTTCATGCCACAGGACAACATCAAGCCCTGTTTAGACTAACCCCAGACCAGCTGTAGAAATGACAACTAAAGTTTTTTTCCTTTATTTCAGAAGCTGATGATGAAGCTTAAACAATCTATTTCTGTGCGATGCCAAATTAATATCTCTATGTAGAGTATTCTAGCTCAAAAATTTTAATGAGAATTACAAACAAGTTCTTAAACTATCAGTCTTACAGATGAAAACCCAAAGAAAGTGGCAAGGGGCACTAGTTAAAACATAGTCATAGTTTATGATAATACATAATATCTTGGAATGGGTTATTTTCTTGAATATTTTGAAGTATTTCTATTTACAGTACAGCTTTAGACAAAGTGCAGGGCATGGAGTATTTGGAAGCAATATTCTGCTTAAAACCACTAGAAATTGCATCAGATGCTTGAAAAATGATAAATTAAATCTTTCAGCCTTTGAGTACATGTATTCCCTTGAGAAGCAGGATGGTGTAGTATGCAATCTCTGTAGATTGCCATCACCTTTCATAGATTTTTTTTTGCCTGATATACATCTGTTTTTCTCTGATATTTAATCCTCCTTTGCATCACCTCCTCTTTTTTCCCAGAATTGTTACCTGCAGATAAATTACTACCCTCATGATCTCAACCTCCGAGACATTTTCTTCCTTTCATTAAAATTAAAAACTTGATTTGAAAAACTAACCCAAAACTTGGAAAGCAAAGATTAAACTAAGTTTAGCCCAGATGTTCACTTAGTTTGTTTATCTTATTTTTGTTCCAGGATTTTGGCCCATTTCTTTGCCAAGGGAACTAAGGGAACAAAGTATCACAGAATGGTTTGGGTTGGAAGGGACATTTAAAGGTCATTCAGTCCCACCTCTTGGGACATCTGCAACTAGAGCAGGTTGCTCAGAGCCCTGGCCAGCCTCACCTGGAGAGTTTCCAGGGATGATGTGTATATACACACACACAGGTAGTATATCAACAAAATTTTTCAGGGAACTAGTATAGAACAACAAGTTGGACTGTATCAGAATTTTAAACCATTTGGAGGAATAACAAGGTAGTAAAGCTCCTGATCCACACAGAGATATTCAACTTCCTGTATGGATGATGGGCAGGACTCTTCCACAGAACATCAACTGTCTGGAGCAAGAGAGAAGACACATTTCTGCTATAAGAACCCAGATTGAAAACACAGGGGAAAAGCAATTTGTATTGCTTACATGTGGTTCATCTGTAACCACGCAAGGAGGAGACCTGAGTATCACAGTGGGCAGTTAAACAACACCGTGTTGTCAACCCAAAGTGGCAGCAAGAGCAAAGCAGGATGATCGCCTATAAAAATGGAAGCTGAACGAACACCGGGTATTAGCACCAACACTAATCTTTCTTGCTAGTAAGAAGCCAGCACTCTGCCCCTGCCTTGATTACTGCGTATAAATTGCCAAGCCTATTTAAAAAAGGAAATCAGCACAATATGCAAAGATAAAAGAAACAAATATAGGAAGATTCCAAGCAAAGGGAAAAAATCAAATGAACAGGCCCAATTTAGGCTGGAAGCAGGAGGCAGGGAGAGGAGACTTTCAGAGCTGGTTGTTGCTTTAAATGCCATGTCAATCAGACTTCTTTGCTTATTGCTGTCAGAATACAGAAGGGGAACACCTCAGAAAATTTAAAATATTCATAATAGCTAATATTTAACCAAAGTATTTCCTAAACAAGGCATTCTTGAGAGGAAGAAAAAGCAGGCTTACAAATATCAAGATCAAAACCTTCTGAATTATGTCAAACTCCTCTCTCTCTCGCCAAGAAAATTACTTCACTGTTTTACATAGCAAATTTAGTAGTAATTTAAACTTTTAAACAGCTTCCTCTGAAGCATATTTTACTGACTACTGTCTTGAGATACAAGTAGGACCTGATATTTCCACTAGTTTCCCTGCTGTGCACGTTTCCAGCCTTCTGTGCCAGACACCGAGCATTTATCTCCTGTGAGCACTGACTTGATGGCAACGCTGACTGCCGTTAAAGGTGCATCTCTCTGTAAAACTCAAAGTGGAACTTGTAGGAATATGTGTCCCAAGACTAAAACAACTTTGAGGAGCCCCTGCCACGAGCCTTTTCCCAGTGAGCAGTGATTCAGGTTTTTCCAATAGCTTGATGACTTTCTTTCCACATCACAGCAGCAATGACTGGCCCCAAAGGTTTTTGTTTGGTTGTCGGGTTTTGGTTTTTTTTAAACCATTTCCTTTCTCAGCTTCTTATGACACTTAACATTTTCACTCACAAAAAGAAATTAGAGCCTCGAAGAAATCCGACATACATTCAAGTAAATATTGCAAATATCAGGAATGATCACAACAACAGTGATAAGCCATCCTTAAAATCCTGGGAGAATAAAAAAAAAATGTTTGAAGTATGTTTTTATTCATAAAACGGAGAAAGTATTTTATTCTGTGATGCTAAAAGTTATAGCTGCACAAAAGAGAGTTAATATTTTATGAGCAGATGCCTCAAAAATGAGATTGAGCAAACACATTCGTATTAGAGAATGTATAATCAGGCAGCAAAGCTACACTATGGAGGAGTGAACTGTCTGCAGGGAGTCAAACCACAGAAGCAGCATTTATTCCAGAGAGGTCAGAGTGTCCCCTTCATACCATCAGCCCCAAAATACCCTCCTGTTCTACCTTTCAGTTCTAGTAGAAAGCTGAATTTTTTTAAAAAGTCTGTTAATAAAGTGCCACAGACAAGACAAAGAGATCAAAGCCAGCACCTCAAGGCCTTGCTGTAGCAGGACTTGTGGTCCTCACCATCTCCACTGACCCCAGAAAGTGAATCGTGTTCCTCTGTCTCTTGCGTTACAAAGCAAGAAAAAAATATTTAAAAAATCATTAACTGGTCTAAGACAGATTTGCATCCTGACACTAAATCTTGGGTTTGTGCCCAGTAGGGAGTTATGTAATCGCAATAATAAACAATAATAACACTCCACACATGACCTTCCTTCTTCAGCAAACCAGAAACTAGGCAGTGAAACTCTCAGAACTTTATCATTGTGTAGCATTGCTGCTTATTGTATTGAGGAATTGGATAGTGAACACTCCAGAGATCCTTCAGATTTTTGACAAAACACATTGTGCTGCAATTACTGCTTATCAATGTGGTTTATGTCCTTAGAGACAACAATCTTTTGTGCCACTTACCATAACAAAGCCCTTTTCTTATTGCTGCAGTAAATAATACACATTTTTCCAGTTTGATGTTTTTCCTGGATATGAGTTGACATGACTGACTTACATGAAAGTTAAATATGTCAAGGGTAAGTGCTGAAACGCATACTCCAATCTTCCAGACCTTAACAAAACGACAGCAAGCTACTATGTCTGCATAACAGAGAGGGCATGAAGTGCAGGCGATACAAGATTGAGGAAAGCTAAAGTAACAAAATATAGGCACTTTAAGAAGGTCCTTATTAAGGACACCCAATAGAATAATACAACAAAGGAGGGGATGGGGGAAAAAAATCAAGAAGGAAAAATTTCTATTTAGGGGCTCTTCCAACGTTTGTTCTGATGTCTCTATTGATACTTGTCTTATCATTCTTACTTTACCTGAATTGAGGAGCATGAATAGATCTGTTAGCAAGGCTGACTGATCTCATTTCCACAAAGGCAGAGAGAATCTCTGGTCCTCTGCATTTCGACAGCAGAAATATTAAGCTAAAATAAATCATCTTCAGAAAAGGAGTCATGGATATGGGCAACTAAGTCTCCAGGGTGAAAACCGTTTGTAATTGGACACTGTGCTATCCAGTGGTTTGCACCACACAGCACCGGACAGTCAGACACCCTACGAACCCAAACTCTCCCAGGCTGCTTGGCTCCAAGTGATTATTGAAGAATGCTGGAGACCTGGAGTCAAACAAACTAGAATATCCTCAGAGGAAGGACAGAGCAGTTGAGTGCCCCACCAGATACAGGAAAGCACTCATAGATGCAAGGGCATAGCAAAAAACCCCACCCTGCATTTTCAGTTACAAATCTATAATAGGAAACCCCAAACTGAGGGAATTTCCATGGTTAAACACACACACGCGCGTGCTCTCAGAAGTGTTCAATAAATGGAATCAATACACCTTCTGTTGTATTAAAAGAAGCCAACAAACAAATGTTTGGCCTCAAAGAGTATGTGAATTATGACTGCCAGAGCCTCTAGTGAGGAGCAGAGCCTGAGGAATCCAGTTCCTTCTGTAGGGTGGTCAGGGAAGCAGATGCCTCAGCAGCATTATCAATTTAAAAGGCAGTTCTAGGGACTAGAGAGGATTTTGTTTAATGCCAAAGGAATGCAGACTCCTTAGATGTTAGAGAGGAACATGTTTTAAAGGATACAGAGGTTATTTCTAGGAAAAAGGGGCAAATATATTTTATACGAGTCCTCAGATGTGCAGAAATACTGAGAAACTGTTAAAGCTGTCATGTATGACAAAAAAACCCAACAAGTCAAAGAGTCCATTTCAGTCCCACAGGAAAAATCATCCCTGGGGAGGCTGGGGGGAAATGCCCAAGAACTTTTTGATAGAAAAAACATCAAGGTTTTATGCTTTTGGGGCCCAGGGTGCTGACAATGAGTTTTCACAATCAGAAGCAAGTAATAGTTACGTGGGAGACTGTACCAGTCAAATGGATACTGTGGAAGGAAAAGGCAAGACCTTTCAGAACTCCTTAAGAGAAGGGAGGTAAGAAGAAGGGGCCTGTCTTCTGGGCTCTGGGACCACATCAGCTCTCCAGGAAAAAATACAACCAGAACAAAGACTTCTGTTTCATGGCTAAGCTGCAGAAAACTATGCAGTATAACTACACAGAAAGCCTCAGAAAATTCTAAATAGACTTTTTAAATGCTCTATAACATGACCTTTGCTTTAGCAGTAGTGATGTATCATAATTACACATCATTATTTTTAATACTAATACTTCTGACAGATGACGGAGGGTGGAACAATCTCACCAAAGCTGCCCTCTGCCAGGGGGTTTGGCTCAGAGTGGCTACTACCAAGCAACACAACATACAAATTTTAGGTTGTTCACCTGTGAAACAATGCTTTTTATTTATCTTTGATTTCCCAAACTGTACACAACTGCACTGGAAAGGACCTGAACTTTCAAAATACTTGCAACACTGATGGTTTAACATGGGGGACAGAATATCATGGGAAGAAGCACTCACACAACCTGACTGCCTCTCTTGCTGGATCCAAGCTTTATATTCTGAACTTTCAGGAATAAAAAGGCAACACACACAGATGCCATGAGAGAAGTTAAAAATACCCACCAGAAGGAAGAACAGGAGATGCAATAATGAGCATGCACTTAAAAAAAGTCACTTTGAACCAGCAGCATTCTGCCTTGTCTAAAATTAAAGAGCCACCCACAAGAAGGCCAAGTGAGAAAGAGGACTTGCAAGAGCAGGGAAAAAAAAAAACCTCTACCCCCTTTAAACCCCACATAGCCCCTTAAATGTGGGAATATTAACAATAATCAAAGCAATTACACTGAATCCTCTCCCAGGCTGGCTTCTGTGTCCTGGACAAGAGAGCTTTGCATCTGCATAGTTATGGTTAAGCAGCTGGAGGACATCCAAAGGCCACAGTAAACTTCAAACTGATTTTGCAAACAAATAAATAAAGGTCAAGGCTGAAGTTTCAGCCACTGCCTCTGGCTGCACATGAAGGATGATCCCTAGAGACAAGAGATGCAGCAGGCATAGTGCTTGTGACACAGCCTCATACATTGGCACAAGAAGGCAGTGTTTCCAAAATAAGGATGCAGGCAGGAGTCCCATTACCAGAAGAACTACGAGGGAACAGTTTCAAAAGTGACTTCAGAAGGTAATTCTGTGTCATGTGGACTCCAAAAATCACTTGGAAAATGTGACTTCACATCTGACTGTTTCTGCAGGGGGTCTGACAGCAGCTCTCCCAGCTCCAGCACCGTTTCAGACAGAAAAACTGCTTACTGTACCATCTATCTGGAGACTGCTTCCCTACACAAAGGGGCATGACGCTTGCTCAGATGCTCCCCGCACGTGCCAGGTCTGTGCTGAGTCTGCTGTAATTCCCTCCTAGCTGATGAACCAAGCTGTCCATGTCACAAAAGCAACATCTTGCAAGAGAAAGGGGATGGGGTGCAACTACATCCCAGCTCACCGTGAATACAGGCATGGGTGAAGCCAGACACTTGAACCCAAGGACTATGAAGATGTTGAGGGGACTGGAGCATCTGTCCGATGAGGAAAGGCTTAGAGCCCTCCCTAGGGCTGTTTAGCTGGAGAAGAGAAGATTGAGAAAGGATCTGATCAATGCTGATCCATAGCTAAAGGGCAGGGATCAATAGTATGGGGCCAGACTCTGTTCGGTAGTGCCCAGTGACAGCACAAGGAGCAATGACCACAAACTGGAACCCAAGAGGTTCCATCTAAACTGGAGGAAAAACTTCTTTCCTGTGAGGGGGCCAGAGCCCTGGCCCAGGCTGCTCAGCAAGGTTGTGGAGTTTCCTTCTCTGGAGAGATTCCAAATCCACCTGGACGTGACCCTGCTTTAGCAGGAGAATGGATGAGATGATGTCCAGAGGTCCCTTCCAACCCCCACCACTCTGTGAACCAGGGAATTGTTGTCCACGCATAACCAACCAAAGTCTGACCGCCACTCTCTTTCCAGAATTGCACCAGCCCTATGGTCCTGTTCTTCCCATGCTTTATAAAACAAAAATGGAGGTTTAAATTCTCTTCAAAAAATCAAGGCAAGGATTAGAGCTTTTACACATATTAAAACATTAAAGAATTTTTTCACTGCACAGAAAATTTTGCAATAGAGTTCTCCTCCTTACACAAAGAATTTCTGACAGGTATTCCTGCAAAGAGGAACTTTGTACTGACTTCTCTGATTTTTGGTATCAGGATCACTCAGTTGTTGAGGTATCTTAGCTACATATGTATCAATTAAAATACGAAAAAATGACAGGGTGTTTGTCTGAGGAAAGTCAAGAGAGCAAAAATAAGAGCTTTCTCTTCTCCCACTCCAGGACATTCCCATTTCTACAGTTGCATTATTGTCATCATTTTTGTTGCTATAAATGCAGTACTGTAGTTACTAAATTGTTGTAGTCAGTTGGAATCGAAATAACCAAGACCATGAAAGAAAAGGGAAGTGGTGAAGTAATTGTTTAGCATGAGACTCATGTAAGAGATTGCCAACTAATTAACAGTAGGAAGGATGGATAGAAACAATTGCCTAGACACTCAATTTACATCTATAATAACCCCCTATATACACTGCAACCCCACAAATACCATGACAACACTTTACAGTGCAAATAGGTGACTCAATTTACTTTCCGGTCCTTCTGCTCTATAAATGTATTTGTAAAGGAGGTTTTTAATTATGTAACATTGATTTTCAACAACTTTTACGTACTCATTAATGACTGCATTATACTACAACACAGTAACTGCAGAAAACATTTTCAGTCTATATAATAATTTCGGTTGGAAAAGACTAAACTCATTGAGTCCATCTGTTAACCCAGCCCTGCCAGGTCACCACACAACCATGTCCCTCAGCACTACATCTCCATGGCTTTGAAACCCCTCCAGGGATGGGGACTCCACCGCTGCCCTGGGCTTGGCAACCCTTTCAGGGAAGTGATTTTTCCTCATGGCCGAACTAAACCTCCCCTGGTGCAGCTTCAGGCCATTTCCTCTTATCCTACTGCTTGTTCCTTGGGAGATGAGACCAATCCCACCTCATTTCAGCCTCCTTTCAGGGAGTTGTAGAGAGCAAGGAGGTCTCTCCTTCATCCTTCAGAAGCACAGTATGTATTATGGAAATAATATAAACAGGACATATTACGGAAATAAGATACAACACCCTGTTGTGTGTCAGGTAAATGGCCAAAGCAGCAGGCAGCCTAGAGAGAAGCACAAGAGGCAGTCTGTGGTTTGCATGCTACAAAGGAATAAGGAGGAAAACGAGGAGATTCCTCTCCCTTCTCCTAAGGGCTCATAGACTGAAGAAATGCATCACTCAGGCACAGCTAACACATCATGAGGCTTCATAGCTGGAGTAATTCGCCAAGCAGCAACATGCTTTCTGGGTTTGCAACCCTCATATCAACAGTGAAATCTGAAAGCAAATTTCTGAGGATTTTGAAAATGAGGATGCATTTCACAAGGCTTGACTAGGTTTTGCAGGAGCTACCAGGTTATTACTTCAATGACTACGTATGCTACTACTGACAGTGTCCCCAAGTCTCTCAGGATCAGTGGTGGTCTTAAAAAGAAGTGGTCTCCAGCAGGTGAAAACCACCAGTGGGTATCACAAGCTTGTCTCACACAACTCCAAAGGCATTTCAAACCACCATTACTGTTAGGAAGTGAATAGGATATCAAACACACCAATCAAACTATTAAGGGCACCTCCCTAGAGGAAGAAAGAAATGGAGCTTTAAGCCTTCTTCATTAGGCTTTAAAATCAGAGGTTTTTCAGCTGGAGAAAAGATTAAAGCAGCAACGAGCACCTGGCTTATTTAGTCATTTCCAAAGCACACAGCAGCCATGCTAATAACCCAAAGACAAGAGTCTTGAATGCTGCCACCGCAGATCTTAAAAATTAATGAGACAGTCTATAACTACAAGATAAATACAGAGAAGTTGCTTCCCCAGTCACCGCCAGTACACTCCAATTCCCCGTATGAGCAGTACGGCTGCTGAAGGAATTTGGTGATTTGAATGTTAACTAATAAAATTGTACAGTTCTGCTTTTACTCTGGGTTTTTTTTTTTTTGGATCTACATAATTCTTAGTGGCATAGGAGGAGCTGGTGGGTCTGTGTGCAGGGGGGAACTGAGCAATTTAAGTCTTAAGAGATTCAAGGTCTAATAAAGGCTTAAAAAAACCCCACCAGTTAATATCTGATGAAATGCTTTCAGATAATTCCTGTACCAAATATCCTCTGATCTTTCCAGCTGTTATAAGGCTCAGATTGTCTGTATAGCTCCCACTGGATCTAATAAGATCCAGGAACAGTGCCTAGGACTCAGTCAAAAAACTAGTTTTACATATCATGGTATATTTGTAACTAATTTGTGCTCCCACATTCCTCCCAGTGTTCAGGCTAGAGAAAAACAGAGAAGCAAACCAGTGAATTTCACATAGCAGCTAATCTGAGGATATTAGTCTCTGTTAAGCATGGTATTTATGGCAGCACTTAGGGCATGACACTAACCTAGGTCTAGGCTAACTTTGAGAAAAAGAATGTCAAGGTACTTCTGAATTTCTCAATTAAATTACACAGCAGAAAACCTGAAGAAGAATGATTGAGTTTAATGCCACCCAGCTCAAAAATCACCTACCCCATTAACAGATAAATACCAATTTTCAGCTCTTTCTGTATGATCCAAACTACAAAATAAAAAGAACGCAGTTTTATGTGCACAAGAAATGGGATTTAGCAGAGGCTGTTCCCATCTTCTGGAGATGATATTTCCCAAACACTAGTTTTCACCTCTCTTCCTCCTGTGATCTAGATAGAGCTTTCAAGGAATACGTGTTTGAGTCAAATCGTAAAAACACTCGAACTGGAACACCACCACAGTTATTTTTAGGGATGTTCTCCTTAACTTGGAAAGCCCTTAGGCTGTATAATCACGACGACAATATGGCTGTAGTAAAAAGGATCTAGTTTAAGGACAGAAGAACAGAGACTATAGACCACTTTCTTTTTTGAATGAAAGGCAGAGGTGTTGGAACTAGATTATCTTTAAGGTCCCTTCCAACCCAAACCATTCTATGATTCTTTTTTATTCTGTGAAAAAGTGATGAATGTCTTGCATTTGTAACTTCTTGTCAGTACTCAGTTCATTGTCATGGGGCAAATGTTTTATTTTTATTGAGCTCCCAACATGTTTTTAAATTTTCAGGTACATTAAACACAACTTTGTCACAACTCTTTAGCCCTGCTCAGCATATCAAGTGAAGAGGTTCCCGACATCTTGCTTTTATCTTGCCTCAGATCAATGTACTCCATATTTTTCTGTTTCTAATGTATACTTACAACTTTATAAGTTTGTTTGTTTTCCTCTCCAGAATAATTCCCTTTGAGTAAATTATTCCCTGCAGCTTGTTACTCTCTCCAGGGCAGCAGAGAGCTCCAGAAAGAACACTGCTACATAAACCCTCACCACTTCTCCAAATCCCAGCTCTTCCTCAGCCACATATCAATGTCAATGTTCATGCCTGTATCTTGTACCTGCTGCGTCTTCTGAAAGGAAACACTCTACAAGCCCCACAGTTCCTAAATCCTCCACATTTGATACACTTTTCCCCTCTGAAAGAATAAAAGAAAGGTATTCGCTTCATAGGGATAACCAAGTGCCTGCCAAATAACAAATATATATTTATTTTTAAATTTTTTTTAATTGCCTTTAGTGTGAAAAGACTTAGAGGATATGTCACCAGCAGTTTCTAGAGACACATGAGGAGATTTACACTCATCCAAAAGATTCCTTCCCACTGCCAGAGATCGTACAATACATCTATCGAGGATAATTTTGTTTTGCAGTATTGTTTGGCCTGTTTGCATTTGGGAGAACAATAGCAAGAACATGACAATTAGTGTCTGAAAGCACTGTACTGCACATTCATTTCCTGAATAATAGAGCCTAGGTCACTTGTTAGTCATTACTGTAATGGATGTTTCATGCATTTCTTACCCTCTCTTATTTATTTATTTTTAACCTCTAGGGAGCTGTGTACCTGCTTTAAGCACCTCCAAGCACAAACCTTTGTAAACCTTGCTGGAAGCTTCATGTACAGGTTAAAATTAGATCTGAATTCCTAATTAATTATTTGTAAGGCAATCTCTCTAATATCCCTATCTTGCCATTGTGAGGGGTCACAGCTGTACTTTCCGAAACAAGCAGTGTCCAAACATGCCCGGTAATCTTTTCTATTAAGCTTTGGCTTTTTAAAAATAGTTTTGTCAATCATTTGCTTCTAAGAAGAGACTAAGAGGCAAATGTTGTCTCCCTCACAAACCCAGGCAATTACCATCCTAGCATCTGTCAAAAGAGTCTCTCTACCAAGGTTTCTTTCTATAATCAACCAGAGTCACTCAGCAAGCAAGCAAAAAAAAAAAAAAAACCCCATATTTTCAAACCTCACACTTTCTGTTCTTAATCTATTTTGAAATTAATCCAAAGGAGGTAAAGCTCTCTTCACCTGGCATCACTGAGACAAACCTCTCCCTTAAAGAGCTGCATTATTTGGTTCCTCTGTCCCAGTCCTCCCAGGTTGTGGCCCAGTAGAAGATTTCCAGCTGTAGATCACAGCCAGGGGTGATTTTCAACACCACGGTACCGTTACAGTTAGAGCAGGGCCAGCTGGTCCCTCAGGGTCTTGAGGGTTGCAGGAGCTCTGCAGAGGTCAGCTCAACCTTTTGTGTTTGCAAAGAGGTAATTTGGTTTCTAAGCTATTTATTCTTTCCACTGAGGGCTCAGGGTATGACAGAGAGCTTTCAGAAAAGGAAAATATTAACTTTTAGTGTTACTCTTTAAATTGCCTTGCCTTCCTGCTGAACGTCATTCTGTCATAATAAGTCTTCTGGTACAAGATCTCCTATGCTATAGATATCAGGCATATTAGGTTCGAGTCCTGATTATATTTTTGGGGTCCTTTCATTAATACTAATAAAATGCAGGAGGAAATAAATAATAAATATTGAACGTTTCCTGCAAAATCACAGCTGAAGATTGTACATATATGAGATCTTGTCCCAGCTAGGAAAACAGACAATGTTTTAAGGTTCTATTTTTACAACTTTGGAAAGAATACATCTTTCCCATTAAAAATGACAAACTAATAGACTTCGTTGTTATGGGACATTCTCCTGAATTTTTTCTTTGCTGTGTTCATTCAGTCTGCAGCTTATAGATCTAATAGTGATTTGGCAAAGTGCTTTTGAGCTCATATTACTGAGAATCAATTTTCCTTCGGCACCCAAGTAACGGAAAGTTCTCGCTTCAATATCTGCTTAGATATAGCAGTTGCCCTCAAGATTTGTAATCACAGCAAATTTCAGACTGGGACTTTGAAAAATATTTCTCTGCTAAGTAGCAGCTTTTCTATATCCTTTCTTAGCCCCCTTTCTATTCCCTTTCAACAAGCGTTAGTACAAGATTGTTTTACTGATTTCTGTAGCACAGGAAATACTCATCACGTTTAAACATGTGAATATTTGGGGAAGAAACAGTGTATTTTCTACTTCGAGGTGTCTTTGCAGACAACAGCACAGGACTCCCCAGATCCTTTCACAGTAGCCAGAACAGGTAAAATTACATCCTTTGGATGTAGGACAACAAAAGGAATATGCAACACCTCTGCATAAAGAGGAAGTTTCAACTGAAACCACACACTGATCCAGTTAATTTTGCTTTAGTCTTTCACATGATTAATATTTTTATGTTGCAGAAATGCTGCTGGCAAGGTCTGCGTGTCCTAGAAAATCAAAACACGAGCAAGTTCTAAGGTTTTCTAACCCCTTTTTACCACTGACTCTCCCTGAGTGATTACATGCTCTAAAATCTTCTTTCCAGCTGCTAATATCAAAAGACACACTCATTTGAAAACTGAATAGGACCACCTCATCAATTCTTAGGCCTACTGCCCAAGATCTGTACAATGAAGGCTTTCAGATATTTTTTGCAGTTGACACTTGAGAATTAATTTAAATGACTGATAATTAGATTTTGAAAAAAAAAAAAAAAAAAATCAATGTGAAATAATGCCACAACACATCTGTGGAAACCTCGCTACCTCCAGCCCTTATTTTTCAGAACAAAGGACCTTCCATTACAAGATTTGTTGTCTTTGCATTGATTATTCTGATCCCTGCACAAGTGGCAAGACTGGTGGAAACTTCCATTGTCTACAGCAAACAGTAATGAACAGTTTTGGCTGCGTTCAGAAACTGCAGAGTTTCCACATGACTGTAGTTTCTTTCCTAACTTCTCTCTCTCAAAATGAAAAGTGGGCCACTGGGCTCAGCAGCCAACCCCTCTGCCTAAACTGGTCTCTTCCCCTGGTGTCCTCCCATAGCAGTGAAGCAGCATATTTGCTAAAATGTGGTTTTTACAGAACCAGCCAAGGGGAAGAGACTGGCTGACTGAGAAGACGACTGTATTCAGAGAGCGCAGGTTAATATTCAAGGTTTCCCCAATTTTTGTGTGATCTTGTTTAAATGACTTTATTCACTTCGGTTTTCCATTAGTTAAAAAAAAAAAAACCCAACACCACACAAAAAAAAGACAATTAAATCTTTCCCTACCCACCCTCTGTGTATCTTACCTGAATGATGTTGCAGTTTTAGGTGTGTGGACATATATGGGCTTAGTTATCATTGAGTTTTCTATGCGATACTGCAAATATACACCCTTTTCCCCAAAAAATCCAGAATAAAACCGCATCATATTAAAACATGTATACACCAATTTCTGTTTTGACTTCACAGTTCTACAATGCCTGAGAGCCTGCTTGCAGCAAAATAAACCTCATAACTTCACTGAAGCTTTATCTTTTAGGGATAAGACTATTTTTCAACACAGGGTCTCCTCTAAATGGCAGTATTTTGATTTGCACAGCTTTCATCACTTCAAAATGACTATGTAGTAATTTCACAGGATGCAAACCTTCCAATAAGCTGCACAGCACTAGAAGCTGAAGCCCTGAGAAGTCAGAGATGGAGGTTCAGACATGCAGGCAGAGGGAACAGGAGGCTCTTCAGGGCAGGGAAGCTCCCAGGGTTGGCTTCCACTCAGGCTACCTGCACCAGAGCTGCTGTTCCTGCTGATGAATAAGTTTTTTTAATAGCTAACCCAGGGGTAATGCACATGAAAGTCCCATACTAATTATTCTCATCCTTCTCGTTCCTTAAATTAAATCCTCACCAATGAAAGAAAGATCCTTGAGATAAAGACTTGAAATTAGTATGACCCTCAAGCTTTCAAGAATTTATGTTGAACATGCCTTACCCACACGGAATTTAACGCAGGGAGTCTGTGCACAGAATGCAGCTTCTATTTCAGTGATGAGACTTTATTTCCCCTGCCACACACTTAAAATATTCCTCTTAGCAAGGTAAAAGAAAAGCCAGACAAACAAATTGAAGGCAACAACTCAATCTTGAATCAGATGAAGAATTCTGTCAAATATGATATTCAGATAGCCTTAATGAGTTCCAAAAAAGCAAAGCTTTGGGGGAGGAAAAAAGCAAAACTTATTTTTCCTGTGGAGTTGTTGGTTTCTAGCTGCAGAGACCTGAAAATTTAGGAGACCATTTATAAGGAGACATCCAGGGATTTAGCAATGCCATTTTGTCAAGGCTAAATCTCCCAGAACCTCCTGCCTAGAGAGGGCATCAGCTAATGTATGCCATAATTTTATACAGACAGCCCCGGAGTCTCTTGCTGCTGAATTATTTATTAGTGAGACTAGTTGTTTGTCAAGGCAGATAATGGGGAAAATGTTCCCTGGGAAAAGAAAGATAATAGTCATGCTTTTAGTCTAAAAATGAATCTCACTTTATATATTGAATGATATATTTACTTGTTGAAGTTGAAAAGCAATTAATCGCTGGTCGTAGTAGGTTAAAGAACACTTAAAAGACCGAAGGTTCTCAAAAGATGCATTTAAACTGAGGAATACTTTGTTTTGGTAAAGAATAGTGAAATTGTGCATTTCTGCAAAGCTATCCAAGCACAGCATTTTGCTGAAGAACTAAAGATCTTTGATGAAATAAATGTAATATCCTCTTGCCAAAACCTTCAGCTTTTGTTTACTGATAGCAATAAAAGGGAGAAAAAAAAAAAAAGACATGGGGCAGTTCAGTGAACTTGGTGGCCTCAAAATATAAGGAAAAGAAACTCTAGGAAGGAGTTCTGCAGCTCATGGCCAGGCATCTCTGAAGCAACAGACCCTCCCCAGCAATTCCTTTGGCAAGGTCTCAACGCTTGCCCCAGCTAAAGCCCCAGAGGGACAGTGAAACCCCGAGTCCCTTTAGATATGCATCTCTTGTTGTACCATGGAAGACATCCTGGTATTAGTGAGGGAAGGATGCCAAAAAGCAAACCCTGCCTAGGCAGAAATTTGTGTGTGTATTGATCAACGCCTGTGGTAACTTCCAGCTTATGAATGCAATTTATCATTTGTTCTCTAGTGGCCTGATCTGCTTTTGGATGAAGCCAGTGGAAAAACTCCTGCCAGCTTCATTGGCAGTTAAAATCAGGTCATAGATGGAAAGATACAGAATTTCTAACAAATTTCAGAAGCACAGGGAACCAAGTGGGCAAAGAGAAGAGTATTTCTGACCTCCAGTAAGCAGAATCAGAAATAGTCTTAAAAGTTACTTTTTAGTCCAAACATGTTAAGTCAAAACCAAACTTCAAGCAGCTGTAACATTTATATTATGACTTAAGTAACACATTATGGATAACTATTAGCTACACAAACGTTTAATGATGGTAAATATAGATATAGGCCAGAGCTGGATGTGCACCCAACAACAGAACTGGCAAGTGCAGTTTTGCTTTGCTTCTGTCAATATCACTAAAATACAGTTACAATGTTGAAAGTAAAAAGCATCAATAACTTCCAGCTGGGCTCAGACACAACACAAACAGGGCTCTAATGTTATAACACAGATGTAGAAGGAAAGAAACAATGTCTCCAGGGAAAAAATGGGGTGGGTAGGGGGGAGTGAATGTCCTCATCCTACATCTACTCCATGGCCATCTCTCAGGCACAGGCAAATCTATCAGGTGCCTCAGGCAGGAGACTGCCAGAAACCAAAAGGAAATAATGAGAAATATTACATGGTGGTTCCTGCCATCAAGACGGGAGACCTTGGTTGATTCCAAGGAGATCTTACAGTGGCCTTCCAGTACTTAAAGGAGGCCTACAGGAAAGATGGGGAGGGACTCATTATAGGATGAGAGGTAACATTTTCAAACTGAAAGAGGGTAGATATAGATTAGACATTAGGAAGAAATTATTTACTGTGAGGGTGGTGAGGCACTGGAACAGGCTGCCCAAAGAAGTTGTAGATGCCCCATCTCTGGAAGTGTTCAAGGCCAGGTTGGATGGGGCTTGGAGCAACCTGGTCTAGTGGGAGTTGACCCTGCTCATTGCAAGGGAGTTGGAACTAGGTAATCTTCAACCTTCCTTCCAACCCAAAGCATTCTATGATAAATCATCTCTAGCTGTGCTATGGAGAAGGAAGAGCAACCTCTGCTCCCTCGAGATTCCCCCTTTCTACTTCTCCTACTCCACGCTACTGAGAAGCCGTGGCTGCCTCTGATGTATCCTTTACCCAGTGGCTGGTAAGTACCATTTTCAACAGGAAAAAAAGTCTGACTACATGCTGATCTTCAGACTGAGAGGCAGCCTTTGAAAATACACTCATACAATACCTAGAGTGTAATAGCTGGAGAAAAAGTGTAGCTGTTTAAAAAGGCTTTAACAGAACAACCAATTTAGTTATTAATCTATTCTTGGAAATAGAGAAGCACCATCATAGCTTATGCTTTCCAGATGACTGCTCTAATCAGACTCTGTAAGTCAGGAAGAGCTCAGTTTTTCCCTGTGATCTTTATATTCTTCATTAAGCTGACAATCAGCATGAGTTAATCAACCCTTAATATGCTCATTCTAGGAGAAAAGATAGTCCACAGAAAAGATTTTCTGTTTTCTCTAGAGCCTCTCATTCGTCCATATTAGGCCTTGAGAGATAGAGGAGCTGCACAGAAAGCTCTCTTCTCCCACTCGCGTAAATCCTCCCCTAACCTGACAGCCACTTGCTGTGCCACATACGGTCAAGTGCAGCAAGGTCCTCAGCATATGCTTCACTTCCAGCATATCAACTGTCTCATTAAAGCCAAGCACTTCACCATCACCTCACAGACTGAGAGAATCCCCGCTCGGCTTTTTTCTTATCACCTAGAAACGATAACATCCTAGTTTAGGAAAGGAAGTCCCTGACCAGAGCCGAGAGGGAGGATACTCAAGAAGGAAGGAAAGAAATAGGGCAGGTGTAGAGAGCTTCTGTCTCTCGTGGGATCTCCAAGCCTGGCAATGAGGTATTTAGGGGCTTCCTAAAACAGAGGCTGCAGCCAAACCACCATGTTTAATAGCAAGTGATAAAGATGTAAACAAGCTCTGCAAGTTCCCTCTCATACAGAAGACGGTAGCTTCTAATAAACACTATTTTCTCTAATTCAATATGCCACTTCTAGTATTAACTATATATTTTGGGGTTTTTTAGGGTGCTGAATTGGCTGCCTTTTCACTGCACTAGAAAAACCCACAACCATTTGGAAGCATCTAGGTGTTGTCCCTCATATCTAAAACTGAGACCGTGACAACCATAGAAAGTATTATGAGCACAGACATCCCTTGAACTCTTTTTTGCCAAAAAAAAGGCCAGTGGTATCGCAACTCACAAGACCTTCAAACAGAGAAACTTTCAAGACTCCATGTAGCCTACTAAAGGGTGCTCAATGGAGCTGCAAAATTTAGGGCATTTCTTTTAAGCTTTTAGGGAATTGCATGGGAAACTAAGCTTTTGGAGAACTGTAGAATAAACACGTAGAGCATTTGCGGAGGAGCACTGCGAATATCAGCTCATACATCAATTCCTGCCTTCCTACAGCTCACCACCATTCGTGTTCGGCTGATGACATTAGCACTCTCTAAGATAAACTTAAGGAATTTAAGAAGTAAAGTGTGGATGGATTAAGAGATAACTTGTTTCCAGTTGGGTTTTCTGTTTTGCCAATAGAGCCAGATTTTCTTCTCAGGCAAAAATGTAAAGCGTAGTTAAGGAGCAGGTGGATTGCGTGCGTTTCCCTCAGACATATAGCCTACCATGCATATGCCGGGTGAATATTCTATAGCGCTCAGCTTGCGCAGGCTGCTTTCATTAACCCAGTGTTCCACTTTATTACCTCCCTAAAAATAGCAGCGTGATGTCATCGTCGGATTTCTCAAAAGAAAAACACGGAACAATTCTCCTAATTGAAGCAGCTATTTTTCTGGCACTTACCTTTCAGAGGTGTTGGCTGCCTCTGAGCCCAGCCTATGAGAACGTTTTTATTAATTGGTTTTATATGGAAACAACTCAAGCATCAGGAGCGGTTCTTCTTTATGTTTTAGGGGAGTTGACATTTCAGTCACTAACAACCCTGCATGCAAACCATCTTTGAATCACTGAATGTGTGATTACATCTTTCCACAGGCCTTCCTCTAATGGGAAATCACTGTTCCATTTACAGCAGAAGGGCTGAAATGGTTTAAAATTTAAAGACCTCTCATGATTCACCCCACAATAACACAACTAAAACACAAGATCTCATTTCCAGCACCTTCCTGATCTCCAGGGCTAACATACCCCAAAATTACTCATCAGGCAAATTACAAGGGAAGGTGCCTTCCCAAGATCTTCTGAAGATATGTGAAAAATAAAAGTATTTTTTTCAGCAAGAACCAGACTGTAACAGGCTTGTGGGTAGGCAAACAAGCATGTGCATGGGTGGGTGGTGCGCAGGGAAGGAGGAGATAGGGAACAAGTGTTGAAACCCTGCCATTTGTCCTTTGCCTTACCAAAGGTGTAAAGACCTTTGGTAATTCTACTTTCAGCACATGTGCAGAAGAAGAAGAAAGGAAAGAGACTTACAGCCACATGTCACAAATATTATGCTATTAAAGAGCTTTGACAGGAAGGAACAAGTACCATCTGTACCCCACTTTTTAGAACTTGAAGCAAAACCCAGGAAGAAAGGTGTTTTCTCAGAACAAAAGCACTTAAATTTTCAAGGGCAGCCAATGGCCATTTTACGTTATTTTTAAAAGATACCTGTGAGCAAGCAGAGAACACAGCTACAAGAGATCCTTGGATTGGTAGGTTCCACCACAGAAAGGATCTGACACAATGCCAGCAAGAGGGAGAGAATAAGGGCTGCTGCAGCCCCTTCCTCCCATTTTATTCTTTCCATGAAGGCCAGCACCAGCTGTGCTCCATCACCTGTTTTGTCAGACCTTAATTTGTTTTTCCTGTGTCCTCATTTACGCACCCCCACACAGCCGGAGTCAACTTTTGCCTTTTGCTTGGGGCTAAACTGAGGTAGTTCTGCCGAGTCCAAGCCACTCTCCATGACAGATGAAAAGTCCTGGCAGTCAGGTGAAATTCCCAGTGATGGGGAAAAAGGGAAACATTGCACCCCATATTTAAAAAGGGGTACAAAGGAGAACCCTGGGAACTACTGACCTGTCAGCCTCGCCTCTGTGCCTGGGAAGCTCAAGGAACAGATCCTTCTAGAAGCTATGTGAAGGACTAGGAGGTGATTCAGGACAGCCAGCATGGCTAGAATCCTGCCAGTGTACTTGCTTTTTAAAAAGCGAAGATACCATCACTTTTTTCTTCCCCCACCTCCTCCTTAACTCTTTTTGCAGGAGTGGAGTAGGGCAGTGGGGGATGATTAGCTACAGATGGTTTTCAACAAGGGGTTGATAATGGGAGAATGTCTCCAGGCTGGGGAGAAATACAGATTTGATGTATTAGCTGTTAGAGCTGAAGTCTAGGTCCAAAACACAAAAGTCACATTTGCTTGTGCAGGAAATAAATGCAGGTTTTCTAGTAAGGAGCTGCTACCTTCAACAGCCTCAGGGATTTTGGAGAGATTTTATTTCTGATGGCTTATGTTAGATCTGTTGCTCATGTAGCAATAGCTTGAACTTGAGGAAAATCTGTCAGGCTTATTCTCCACTATCTTACATCAACTCTATACTAACACAGCACAGCAATTTCACACCCAGCACAGAAATTGGGAATTAGATATTCTCCATTAAACTCAGCTGAAGCTTCTGGTTTTTACTGTTACACAGGCTTTTAAGTCTGGTGATCCCATTTAGGTGTAAAGCTTTTCTCTCCAAAACCAATTTCATCTATATTCTCACACCCAGAAATGTACACAACAGTTGTTACCTAGTGCAGATTCTCTCACGTTTCAATACAAGTAAATAGTTCCCACTGTAGTTATAAGAACCTGTCCTTCTATTTCCCTCAATCATTCAGCACATTTTTATTTTTCCAGCTTTATATAAAGGCTGTAACACCTCTGGAAACCTGTAGAATGTGCGCAAACATATGAGCTTCTCCAAATCAACTTTAATGGAGTGAAATACTAAAACAGCACAGTGAATATGTGCCTAGGAGCCACCTATAATTCTGTGTGACCCAGCACTATAGCCACCAAAGCTGTTTTCATCTCCCTTTTCACCATGGGAGAGGCAGTTGGATTAGAAACATCACATTTCAAATCTCAAAAGCAAAAAGTCCATGGGAGTGAAGGGTGGGGGGGGGAATATGTTTTTTAACACACAGTTCACAAAAGTCACTTCAGAAAAACAGTGGAGAGAAACCAGCCAGAAAGAGCAGTGATTAACATCATTTTGTAAAACATCCTTACCGGTTTTCCTGGAAAGACTAGATCACTTTTGATGAAAATTAGCTATATCTCTCACATAACATTTCGTTCTTTCAAATATCTGCTCTAGCTTAATGAAAAGGAGAAAGAAACATCAGAATGATAATTGGATGACACCAACCCCCTCTCCCCCAGTAATTATTGAAACAAAGTTCTTACGTCATGGAGGGAGATGTTTCACAAAGCATTGTGCAGCCCATTGAAGCGATCAACATGAGAAAAAGACTTGAATAGGGACATAAAGAATAGTAATATTGACTTACATTGACGAACAAAATGTTTTAGAATAGCCTAATTATTACTGTTTGGTCTCCTCATGCTGTTACAGGTCACTAGGCTATGACAAATATGAAGAACAGCTGTGACATTTGCCAAATCATGGGATTGTTTGGAACCAGCAAGCCCAGGAGAGATGTGGAATTATGCAGATGATGAAAACTTTACACCAAGTGAGTAATTTCAGTTGTCTCTGCTTCCAGGAAATTTAAATAAAGAAATCTGTTTCCAGGAAATGGAAATAAAGAGCCCAGCTTTGTTTTAAGCATCTCTCCCCCCAGCCTTCAGAGAGAATTGCATGAGTTTCATTGGTCTGGGAACTAACCCACAACCCGCATGCCATAAAGAAATAAAATACCAAGTTAATTCTGTAGCCCAGAGACATCTCTTTTTCACAGACCCTTGCCTTCTCAATAAGCTATCAATCTTTTTTCTCCAGATGGTGTTGCTTCCCTTCGGTTGCTCCATTGTTTCCTTCGTTATGCAAGTGGTTTCTTGATTAAAATTTGTCAACTGCCATTCCCTTAAGTGTTCTCTAAATTCAAATAATATTTGCAGTTGTTAAATACGCTAAAAAAACCCACCCAAACACACAAAAAACCCCACTCCCAGGCAAAGTAAATCACTAAAAACATTAAATGAAGGATGGAAACATGAATTTTGTCTCTATGCTCTCCCAGAGACAGATGTTGAAGAGCTTATCTGTAATACAGCAAAGGCCAGATGCTCACCCACAGCAATATAGTTTCACTGTCCCTTGGCTCACTGTCCCCTCTCTCTCTTTCCATGTGCCTGTTATCTGCTGTTCACATAGCAGATAATTGAGCTATCTCTATTTTCCAGCTCTTATACATATGTATACAGTTTAAATCCTTAGGTATCCCTGAAACAAGCTAGTTCCAAAGGAAACATTACAATTTGCGTTGTCCCCCTAGTAACAGGAGAATATTTTCACTGTGTAGCTCAGGGTAGGTCTCATGAAAGCGTATTGGTACCCCAGTTAGAGGTGAGCTTTACAAGATTTATAGTTTTAAATATCAAAATAGAAAACCCTGGAAACGCAGATGGTTCTCCAACGCATACTCAAATTTTCTTCATCTAAAATGCTGGAATGAAAGTCTCAAGAGCAAGTTTCTCAAGAAGTCTTTGAGACTGTTGTGGTTCTGCTTCAGGAAGGAGTCTCAGGAGGACAGCTCTTAAAATATCATGTCAGTACTGCCTCTAGTCTTGACCAGACCATACCAAAGAACCACAGCCACACAGGGACCAAGAGCAAAGGAAAAAAGCTCATTTTGAACATTTTAAAACTCAAGAAGATACATAGTTGGATATTGGGAAAGAGCACACAGGTTTTTTTATCAACTTCAAACCCATTCATTCCTTTCTATGTGCCTATCTTCACGTTGCCCTCTGAGGTGAAGAAACCACATCGCTAGGACTTCCCTCTAAAACAGAGCGCTCTAGGAAAACTAAAGGAAAAATGATGCAAATATTTGCTTCAGATACATTTCACGAGACCTGCATTTGTAAAATTGGATGAATGAATATTTTTTGCTGAGGGTCTCTACTTGAAGTTAAAGGAATGGGAATCATTTCCTTTGTGTTAGTCACTGGGCATAAAATAGAAATATTAAACTCTCTCAAGGTTTTGTTATTAGTCTACATAGCAAGGAATTACAGCTTTTTAAGGAGACTTACTAAATTTACTTACCTTTTCCTGTCTATATGATATATATACATATATATATATAAAATGCTGAAAGACTGTCAGAAACAGAGCTTGGCAGGAAGGTAAAACATTTTACTTTTCAAATGACAAGAGTACGTTGTGGTGGGTTTTTTGGTTGGTTGTTTTTTGTTGGGTTTTTTTTTTTTTTTTTCCAAAATGCAGCTCCCATAGTTTGAGGAACATTTTAGTGTGAAATTCTGAGTCCTTAAAATCAGTGGTAGAAGCCTGATTGACTTCAGTCAGAAGCTCTTTTTTCTCTTCAAGATCACTGTCAAACACTTTACCTTCAATGTCTTGTAAGTGGCCTTAAATTCACCAATTCAAATCCACTTGTTCAGTCAGGGAAGGTTTTCTCACATCCCAGGGTTCATCCGTGCAGCCTGTGTACAGTCCAGGGACAGGACTTGGATTTTCGAAGGTGACTACAGGCTCAATTTTGACTTTTCAACAAGGAAGAACAACCCTTTTGTCTGTACTCTGAAGTGAGGAAGCAGAACCAAATGTCCTAAAATGGTTAGTACTTTCAAAGCTTTAGCTCGGTGGTAACTCCATTGCTTCAAACTTGTGGAAAACACAAGTGGACATTCTACAAACACCTCATTTTCAAACACATAATATTATAACTATACCGATGCATTGTGCCATATGGTGATGTATCAGCCATGGACGTTGAGGAGACTGGAGATCACAGGAGCTCAGGGAACCTGAAGGGCATAATGTGTGCTATGGTACAGCTGGGAGCTTGCGTCTGGAGCCTGCTTCTTGGATTCTCCTTCAGTTCAGAAAAAGAGATGCAGACACTTTGTATCTTATCCCAGTTCAGCCCTATTTCTTGAACTGTAGGTCAGTCTACTGCCCTTTCTTAAAATGACCCTTTCTGGTGTTTCCAGTTTTTCAGAGTGCCACTATCACATTAATCTTTTCCCAGAAAGTACTTACGGCATTTCATGATGTGATTTATTTTAGCAGTCACTGTGTAACCACAACATGTGCTGGCTCAAATATATTTTGAGGTGTTCTGAGGGGCTTCTTCAGTACATTTTTGAAGGTCTGATTTGCTAAACTGGTCTGAGTACCAATAACAGCCTGATAAGAGAAGCACAGAGCTCTTGTCAAAATGCAAAGTCAATCAGACTGCACCGCTCTCCAGCCACAACACTAATACTGAAAACACCAGGATAGTTTAAAGAGATCACGGGGATGTATAAGCTGCTGCTATCATCACGCTGAATCTCTACCTTTAGCTATGGTTGTTCCAGAGGCTAGAAAAAATTTCACTTCTAAGCCCAGATTTCAGGCTCAGTCCCAGCTTCTTTCTTGTGTTAGAGTGATGCAGTTTGCACTTTCGTGTCCTTCCCATGCATCCCTAAACCATTTATTTGAGGGTATGCTAGAGAGGGCCAAAGACCGTGGAACAGCAGTTTACGCAACCATTGCCTTTTAAACAGAGGACTAAAAACTTGCAAAGCCTGATTGCAGCCCATGCCTTCAATGCCCACAACAGCTCTAATAAAGGAGATGACAGCACAGTAAGAAAATGAATCCTGAGACATGACGGGTCTGAGATGTCTGATGTTTCTGAGTCCTGACATGTTTGTTTCCAGGCAAATTTTCAAAAGCTCTTGTGTGGGGATGTGGTCTGAAATGTCTCAGGTTACAAGTTGCAATATGAAATCCCAGGAGCTAGAACAGTGCGTTGTGAAAGGCCAAGCAGCATGGAAAGGATTAGCTGTTTAACTGAAACAAACGCTACCAGAAGCATGTTATTCAAAATTAAAAGTTCTGGCAGGATACACACTTGACAAACATCTATCTAGTGAACCTTTATTTGCATTTTCCAAGGAAGCACATCATCCAGTCCCAACAAATGGATTTATTTGACTGTTTCTATGACAACTGTTTGCCTTTCATAGCTACCAAATGAAATGAAGGAATCACTTTGTATGGAAAATTGATTCCCAGTTCTTTAGCCCCATCATCCAGCACAGCTTCACTCAAAGGTGCTTAGTGGTTTAAGCTGTATCATGTTTCTAAATAAATTTTTGTACTGTTTTCATGTAGAACATTAATCCTAGACCACAAACATCTGAGGCCTTAGTAAAAAGTTTTCGACATGTTTTAGATTTGTGTCTGTAACGGTCTTAATTTTGATCACAGCATAAGACAAAGGTACTCTCTAGTCTTTGCGGACCATCATCCACAAATAACATGATTTTCTAAAGTTATTCTGATATTCTTGGTGGGGTTCCATATTGTCCTCCTCTCATCAGACATTAATTCCATACGGGATTATACAAATGGAATTCTGCTGTGGCTGTCATGGTCTCAAGACACAGGAGAAACAGACAATGCTGCTTTTAAAAAAAAAAAAACAACTTAGAAGAGCTGGAGTTGTACAAACAATTCCTCGTGTCTGAAACAGAGCCTGCAGATTCAAAAGCTAAATTGAGTTATAGAATTCATTTTTCCTCCAAAGTGGATGTGATTTTTATTTGTGCTTTCTATGGGATCCTATTTAAGTTACTTTGAGCTTCTTCTCCATTTGTATTGACCAGCTGTAGATCCCACTGCACTGGAGGAGAGAGAAGCTGTCACATCACTCAACACAGAAATGCCCTCATGGTGGTTATTCCTTTTCTACAGTTGTTCTTCAAGCATTTCCTGATCCTATTATTTTCTACAGGTCTAACTTAACAGTTGGACTAATCTTCTCTGTCTTGTATCCCTGTCCCATTCTTATGGTGAAAGGCCAAGTATATTTTTAGGAGATCTTGGCAGGAACATTAAGTGAAAGAAAGAGTTCAGCCAAGAAGCTTTAATAGAAAACTGCCACAGGAAGAAATTAAGGAACTGAATCACAGTTTCCGCCTTTTGCTCTGAACAAAATAGCCAGTTTTTCAGGTATGTGACATTTGAGGGAAGATGAATGATACAGCAAGCTTATACGGAGAACAGCTCATGCTGCAGAGGGGGATGCTCCTTGCTCACCTGCATACTGATAAACTGACACCTCACAGTGCTATTTTCCAATGCTGAGTCAAATGTAAATAGGCAAGAATACTTACATCAGAAGCATGTCACTGAAGTTAGCTTGCACATTTTACTATGTGCCAGGCGACCATTAGAACCCCTGCCTTGAACAGGTAAAAGACATTGGTGTTTCATTTCCAAGTCCTCCATCAGGAAGAATGAACTCAAATTTCCAGGTCACTGCTCTGGGTACTGACTTTCACAGTGGAAGCATCATCTAGTCTTAAGAAGCTTTCTCCTCTCCTCATAAAATAAATGTAAAAGTGAAAACACATTCCTTCCTACAAGAGGTTTGAATTTTGAGAAACTACCTTTTTCTAAAGAGAAAGAGCCATAACTAACCTTTGAAAAATCAGCCTATTTGGATTCTACAGACTTCCTTCTCTTACAATAAATAACAGAGTACTTAGAATACAATGTGTAATTGCAACAACAGATTGACATGGATATAAAACACAGATCCTTAATTTATGGCCTAAAAAGGAGGGAAAACAGCCATGCGTGTTTGTGTATGTGTGTCTAAAGACCCCCTTCTTTTTTTTTTTTTTTGGCGAGGCCATATAATAAAGCACCACAAAAGCGTTACCACTACACCTTATCTAGAATCTGTGCCTTCTCCCTGAGATCTCACTACTAAAGTTTTAAATTGGGTACTTCTCCCAGGCTTGTAAACAGGAATAATGGTGGGGAGCTTGTTAGGAACATTACCTAGCTCACTAAACAGAAATGAAGTCTTTTTTCACCACTATTGCTACGGGCCACTCCTCTTTGCTGTTTCACTAAACACTGTTAGGATGTAGCCCTTGGGACACTGCCCTGAAAAGCAGCGCCTCGAACACTCATCCATCAGCAGCAATTGCTGAATTAAACCAGGCAATAGCCAATAATACCATGAACCGCAAAAAGCTGATTCCTAATGAAAAATAAGCTCCAGAGCTCTGCAGGGGGAAAACACACTCCATGAATAATGAGATATTGCAGAGTGGGCTGGAAACACACTGTAACCACCCCATCTGCTGGTGCGGGCTAAGGCTGCACACAGCCACCACGGAAATTTCTAGTTCACGCAGAAACAGGTAAAAAGTGTTTTGGCTTGTGTTTGGGTCACGTACCACCTGGTTCCTTGTGTGGTTCAAGAACAGCCTTGGATAAGAGTGCAGAGAGCCAAACACCGCTGACTGCCTGGTTTGTTCCCAAACCCCTGGCAATATCTGCTGCTTATTAGTAAGTGATTTGGTATTTCTGTGTAAACAACTGTGGCATCTCCACCTTCTGAGAGACACGGCATTTGGTGAGCATGATGCGAATAAATGCCAGCAGTTGATCAGCTCCAGCCTACTGATACAGCAGCCAAGTCATTCATGAACTACTAGAGATGTATCGTGACTAGACTTACTACTAATAGCAGCGTCATCACGATACTGTTGGAATTGTTACAGCATTTGTTAATAATGATTGCTAAATAAATTGATGTAGCATATTCTTATATGATCATTGTTATCAAGTACAGAGAGCTGGGGGAAGAGTAGTTAAAATGCCACCTCAGGGGGGAATTTTGATGTTTGAGTGTTTGTCATTTTATTTAACTTTCATCGGGTACAGTGAGAGGACAACCCATAAAAGACCAGGCTCACATTTCTTCTCTGCTTAATTCTCATCAGAATTCCCTGGCACAAAACCAACTTTCATTTAGCATGCTTCTCCTGATGGGAGTCCCACAGAGGTAGTTTGTGTGCTGCTGGTTATAAGCACAGGAGAGTTATAAGCCAGTTCTTCATCTTTATGTCATGAACTTCTGAAGTTGATAGGGGAGTACTGCTGATTTCAGCAGGGTTTGGAGCAGGATTGTCACAGGCCTGGGAGAAACCTAAGGCAGAAAATGAAGGAGGTGTTTTTCAGGCAAGCACTGGCCCTTTGTGGTGCCTTTGATCTTCGTGATGAAGAAAGGATGGACAAGATGTATTAAAACTTTAACTTAACTCTGGTTATTCTCTGAATTTTTGCTTCCTTTTCTATATTCTCTTTCAGCATATTTTTGTTATCATATATTCCCTTGATCCTCCAACAGCAACAAAACAATATGTGAAACATCAACAAAAAAAAAAAATCTCACACTGAGTGCATTAATACAGTGACAGAAGTTGTGCTTATGCATGAGGTTGGCCTGTGAAGAATTCTGCTGCCTTGTAAGACTGAGAAAATGCATTTTAAGCTGTCCCTTTCTCACTGCCCAGATTTGTATTCTCTAGCGACACGTGCAGAAGAGTTTAGAAGAAATGCCTATGGTTGAAGACAGCTGGCTAAAGCTTCCCGAGAGGAACATCTTACAAATGAGACTATTTGCATATGAAAAAAGCAATACTGACAAATAGTTACCACCCTCCACCAAATGGAAACTCTGAGTTCAGCACAGCTTCAAAGACAACTTAAACCATTAGGAATTCTGATTTGAGAGCTATGCCAAGGAATTAAAAGCTGGATCCAAAGCATACTGAAATTAATAGCAAGGTCTATGTTTGATGGGGCTTTCAATTAGGTCCATTTCGAATTTGATTCCATAGAATGGATTCTTCTCTCTGTGGTCCACTGCACACATCCAAACTCCAGACTTTTGTCTTGCAGAAATCTACACTAATTTCCAATTTAAATTCCTCGTGCCCCCAGTTCCCACCCTGTATCCTAGATCACATTCAGTGCACAATAAACATCTTCCAGGACTTGTGATCTTAACAAAGCTGAACTCAACATAATGAAAAATGCACTCTGGGTTCCAGAAAATCATTCTTTAAATCATGCAATTGATTCTGTGTCCCCCTAGATAAGGAGGTACATCGATAGTAAATACTTGGCATATCACTGAGTGCACACACACACAGTCTCCTCTAAGCAAATTCTAGACTTCTCAGGTTTATTAGGAAACTTCACTCCCCTCCATAGCGACTAGCTTCACCTCAATTCAGGCTGCTCTACTCATGCTATCTCCAGATTTTCCCCTTATCTCAAAATCTACTTCCTACTGCAACAAATCCTCCCACCAAGCCTTTCTCCCTGAGCTCCCACTGTGGCTTCTCTGCGAGTAGTCAGACGAGTTTATTCACATCTCAGCAGCCTTCCCCTTGCTTTGTGTACGTTAAGGCAGAGCCTGCAGCAGCAGGTTGGCACTAAGCCAGCTGAGATCCTCTTCACCACTTCCAGCTACTGCTGTCAAGTTGCCCAAGGGAAGTGGCAATGCTTGCACTAGCTACCAGAGGAAACGGGAGGTCTTTTGAGCAGATTTGATTTGGAGGTTAGCCTGAGGGGAGGGCAGTATTTTGATTTCCGAACAGTTGTATGGTTCTGAGATTTAGTCCTCATGATAAGAATACCTGAACCGCTATATTCCTGAGTGAATGAGATCCACTCATGCTAACATCAGGCCTCCCTGTAGATGTGCAAATCCCTCAGAGATGGTGCTTCAAGGCTCAGTCCTGCCCAAAAAGCAGGGAAAGGAACCCCCCCATCATGGACAGCAGATCATAATCTTCCCTTCTCTCTGGACTGGTAAAACTTACCTGATTATATAATGTGCTTGTCTAAGAATGCTATGTTTAGGAGGTTCACCTGTACCATAGAAGATTGAGATTCTTCTCTACTTTGACTTTGATTCAGATAGAATCTCTCTTATTTCAATTGATCGAGAACTTCTGAGCCCTAACGATTTCACTTTATTGTTTCAATAAGAATGACTAGCCACAATGGTTTAGTCTCTTTAACTGGATGGCCTACACTGAGCAGGAATAAAGCAAGGAGAGAGCCTACACTTGTGACCGTTCTATAAGCCAACCCACATCGTTGTGCAAACAGTCATTCCTACAATAGACAGGGAAAATAAAATTATTCACCCATGCTACTACTAATAGTGAATGAACAATAAAGAGCACACTGGCCAAGTATAGAATATGGGACTAGAAGGTGGTCATTATCTGCCCTGGGATAAAGCTGATGGAGCTAGAGCTTTGAGAGGTGTCTCTCTCAAAGGGAGCCAGCCTAAGCATCCCATTTTGCAGTACTACCTCAGCTTCAGTTGTGACGTTATCTTCTCAAGCCCAGCAGTAATTGGTAAGCCAGGTTATTAAGCCTGCCCGAGAGCAAATTCATTTTCTCTTTTCCTGGTCCTGCTGCATGCTTCACTTGTTAGAGCCCATTTTAACCAGCCCATTCAGCTGCATTTAGTCTTTCTGAGATGTCAGATTGATTTTTATTCTGGCTACTAGACATTGCTGACGATCATACACGATGGGCAGCACCTCACTGTCATCTAAGCCGCTGCTGTAGTGGTGGCTATTCTGTAATGTAAAAGCCCATCTGTCTGCTGCTATGTGATAAGTAGGAAAAATGGTACATTGCAATCCAAGCTCCTGGAGCATTATGGCCAAAAGAGGATTACAAATGGGATGGCTGCTGTAAGAAAAGGCCATACGCAGTTGCACATACTCACTCCAGCGATTCCTATCGTGGGAGGGGAGAACGGCATTTTCACTTTCAAGGGAAATTTCTCTCCAGGGTGTACTGCTGCTGCCTTGCTGCCAATTACTGCTCCCCGGCAATGAACAGAGTCCGTAAGCTCGGAGGTTGTGGCATTTGATTAACGACTCTCATACAGAGTCACCTGGGGAAGGAGCGCTGTCATTAATATGAGCAAAGAGGAATCAATAGCTGCAGCGTTGCCTCTCCAAAGTATTTTGAAGGGAAGCAAGGGAAGGAAGTGAAATAAAATAGGAAGGAATTAGAGAAGGAGAATAATGATTATAGCTGTCTTTGGATAGCTCCCCAGAGAGGAGGCAATTGGCAGCTTTTGCTTGGATGGGGCTGTTCCCTTCTCCCATGCAATAGTTTCCATCAGGTTATGTCTCACTGAAGGAGGCTGAATCCCTGCAAAGAGGAGGATGACATCCCCAGGCAAGCCTAGGGACATCTGAATGGAAACATTTGTAGCCCCACAACTTGAACCTCAGACAAGTCCATAAATGGAATTCTACTCAGGGGAGACATTGAGAACATCATGATAGCCTTGAAGGGGTTGGGGCTGATGTACAGCCCTGCTGCTAGCTCATAACTCGATCTTTCTTGTAGTTTACCAACTCAGCTTCAACAACCCACCAAGCTGAAGAAGTAAACAGGAGAACAAGAATAATCAGCATCTTTATGTAGCAGGCTCTTTATGTAAGGAATAGACAAGTAAAAATGTAAAAGTTTGATTCAGTAACCAAGCTTGACAACTACAAGCCAGAAGGCACGATTTTACTAACACTTGTTTATCCACCTTCCGACAAAGCCCAACAGGAGACAGACAAAAGGAAGCACCTAAGGCTAAAATGAGTCCACAAAACTGCAGAAAAGCTACTTTTTTTTTTTTTTTTCACCAGCATTCTCACATTCACTGTGGAACATACAGATATTTAGATCAATGTAGCACACCTGAGTCAATGTAGTATCTTATCTTCTGCAAGATCTGAAAAGCTTGAGTGAGATTTACAGCCTGAGATACGACAGATTGCCAAGGAACACGCTTTTCTCTCTAAGATTCATTAATTTATTTGTTGCTATAAATATTACAAGTCTTTGATTTAAACTCAGACCTTCCACCTGAACACGCTGTGCTTTTTGCCCCTGAGTTGCTTATCATTTCAGAAAGTAAATGAGCAAAGAAGAGGCAGGAAGGTCATAGAATCATTAATTCTTGGCTTTTTGCTCCCACAGTTCCTTTCCACAGACAAACCACGGGTAAGAAACGCAACATCAACCTGAACATTTCATGCTTCCCAAATAGAAAAACGCAATATACAATCACTAAAGAGTACATAAGACTGAGGAGCCTCACTAAAAGCCTGACTAACAACAACAGAAAACATAACCAACATCAAAGAGTTGAACCGAGAAAGAAAAATTCATCAAGGGAGCATAATCCAGATAGCAAAACAGAAATGAGCCCAGGATAAAACTCAAAGTTTGCACTTTTGCCCTCTGGTTTGGATGGGAGGTTTGGAAAAGGCTGCTAAAAGGCAACCAAGATTTAGGACCAAAATTTATGAGAGCAACAATCCATCTTTCTCCTCCCTGAGCACTGCCCGAGGACTTGCTCATCAAGACATTCATGCAACCTCTTTCCTCCACAGTCATGTCCCAGTCATTCCCCATTCTTGGGGCTAGAAAACAAAACAAACAAACAAATCTAACGACATGGTTTTATCTTCTTGGAAATACATGCAATAAAATCAACACAGATTACAAAACAAAGGTCAGCTGGTTAGTGTGACACAAGGGCATTTAAGAAGTAGCTCCAACTGCCGAACTTCTGTTATTGCCTTCCAAATAAAAATTAACTGAAGGAAAAACAGGCAAGAGAGAGTCATAAGGTCTGGAGTCTGGTTTTGAAACGTATGTGGGGGCAATATGAGTTTAAGGACAGAGTTGTAGCACTGACCAGAATTCAAGAAAAAATAAAATGAGGGAAACAAGGCAGCATTAAAAGCTGTCTTGGTGCAGCTCCTCAAATCAGAATCACTCGATGCCAGAAAGCATCACTGAGGCAGGGGAGCTGGTGGGAAGCCCTGCCAAGGTACTCGTGGGCCTCGTTAATGGGAAGGGGTGCACTACAATTTGGGGAATTGTAAAATATCCTTTATTTTGAAGATAAACCTGTTACAGACAGGTCTTTTAAATTAGGCAGTCACAAACACAAGCATGGAAAATATTGCAGGAGGATGACAGCAGGAAGAACTGCAAAGTGCAAGGACCTGATGTGCTGCACTGCATCATCCCCGAAGACTATGTTGAACAAGATCCTCAGTGCAGTATCTCTATGGCCGTGAAACCCCCATTACACAATGCAAAATAACGTAATTTTATTCTTTTGTAGATGCCCGCTTGCAAAAGAGAAAATAATGCATAACCACCTTGAGCTGCAGGATCTTCTCATAAGCAAAATGATGCCCATCTCACCTCACTTTACCACTGCATTTCCCATGGATTGTACCATGATGAGGGGATCTCAGAGACGGGCAACCCACCAGAACACTGCAATGATGGGAATTTTGTAAAATATCACAGGCTATCCAGGAGCAGTCAGGAAGAAAAGAAAATATTTTTGCCTGGTTTTGTTCTCTCAAGCGATGGGTTTATTTCCAAGAGCTATAGTGGTGTAGCTGTCCGTGTGCTAACAGCAAAGCAATCCTCACCAGCGTTCAGACAGTGCTTAGAGATTTTTAACTGTCAAGGAAAAATACTTCTCATGCTGCATTATGCATCAAAGATTTGGTGTCGTCTTTATTTCACTCCAGGATGACAAAGGGATTTTTTTTTTTCAAAGCAGACATAAGCACCGAGTTTAATGGTTGATCTGTAAATAGCCCCTGTAAATATTCACAATATTTAGCCCTTTAAAATGAGATCCAGCTAATGATAGCATTCAGAGGCAGGAAGTTAATTGTTTTCACTAACCAGAAATGCAGAAACTGCCACTATTGCCTGCAAATGGCTTTTCTACTTCAGATATCAAACTCGGTGTCAAATAGACTATGATTTCTGTCAGACACACTGTGCATTCACCTCAACGCTCTCCTCCCACAAAATAAAGCCTCCAGGCGCAAGGAGAAAGTAACTAAAAGGGTGTGCAAAGCTGCCGTTCTGCACTCAGTGGAGAGCTGTACAGGTAACCACCCTCACCAACAAGTGATTGCACTCATTGGGCAATGGAAAAAAAAATATGGCCAAAAGTAAGCTCATTTCTCCAGTTTTCCAACTACTGTCTCCTTCACAAACTTCAAAGCCAGAGGTTTTTGTCTCCTTTACCCTTTTTCTGTTATATGAGAGAAAATTTATGAGGCTCATGGGTCTTTAATAATAAGTTAATTAAGATGAAAAATAAGACTGAAAAGCTTTCCAGACTCAGTGCAAACTCACTTTCTATATTCAATTTATCTAACCATCTTTTTCCAAGGAGCTGAACTAAAGTTTTCCTGGGGTCAGTTATTTCACTGCTTGGGTCAAAAGACACAGCAATTACTGTTTTATTGTTTCCCTTCATTCCCCTCTATTCACTTATGGCTCGATACAGACTTATGACACTGGAACAACAAAAAAAAATCAAAACAAAATCAGCTTTGAATCTTAAAGACTGAAGTCTCATGTAACTTCAAAGCTGATTCATTTTAAAGCAGGATAAAACTATAGCCCTCAAAGCTGGAGTTGGAGGAGTGAAGAAAAAATGAGCTTTTCAATCCCAACTGGACATCAGGAATCTGGGCTCTGTTCAGACACAGGACAAAAAGCTGAAGCACAAATTATTCCTCAAAGACACCCTACTCATTCCCAATTAAGAAATGGTGACCACCATTCCTAAAAGAGTTCACCAGTATTTAAAGCTATTTGAAGCTGAATGTTGTATACTGAAACCTTTCTCCTGGCCCTCCCTGCAAAATATATTTAAAGCCAGATTCTCCTCTGTAAGATATCTAGCTTTATCCTAATGAGACAGCTCATCTCAGAATAAATTTTAAATAACCTAATAAATAAATTGCAGCCATAGTCATTTGGAAGTCACAACACGCCAACAGTCATTATGCAGAAGGCCTTGATATTGTACAGTTTTCTCATTTTAAGAGACATAAGAAATAAGTGGCTCTGTCTAGTGTGGGCTGAGATATGTTTGACATCTTGTGTCAACAACTTTACTTATGTTTCAGAGTTCATTAAATCCATAAGGTACCTATCATCTGACTGTTCTTTCCTTTGGCATCTGTGAAGATATTACTCCCAACTCGATATTGATAAATCTTTAGCAAACTTTGCTGAAGTTTTAGCAATATAAAGTTGGAGTCAGTTTTTCACAGCAGGTGGTTGGGGATTTTTTGCTACAGTAATATAACCTGGAGATCTCCCACTCACTTCTGTCACGTACACCAACAGTGAAATGCCAGCACCTGGGTATGAGAAAAGCCCATTACAAGTTATGTTTCACTTCCACTGGTCATAGGCTACAGACAGCTTACCTATCATGGCAACAGAGCAAATCAAACTCAACCTCCTGGCCTTGGCCGGATGATCACTGCAGAACTCTACTGTGTCCAGTTCTGGGTTGCCCAGTTCAAAAGAGACGAACTGCTGGAGAGCATCCAGCAGAGGCTATGGAGATGCTGAGGGGCCTGGAGCATCTCTGTGCCAAGGAAAGGCTGAGAGCCCTGCGGCTGTTTAGCCTGGAGAAGACTGTGAAGGGATCTGATCAATGCTGATCAATAGCTAAGGGGCAGGCAGGCAAGAGGATGGGACCAGACTCTTGTCAGTTGGTGCCCAGCGACAGGACAAGGGGCAACGGGCACCAGCTGGAATCCAGGAGGTTCCACCTAAACATAAGGAAAAACTTCTTTCCTTTGAGAGTGACAGAGCCCTGGAGCTGGCTATCAAGAGATGTTGTGGAGTCTCCTTCTCTGGAGACTTTCAAGGACGTTATCCTGGGCAATCTACTCTGGGTGATCCTGCTGAAGCAGGGGAGTTTGCCATGCCTCTATGGAAGACAGATAAAATGAGCATCCTTCATCAATCCCAGTGCCAGACTTGATTGAAACTACCAGAGAGAGCTATGTTTTCATACATTAAAGGAGCATGGACCCCAAAACCAAAACACAACACAAAACCCCAGAAAACAAACAACCCTTTCCCCCCAAAACAACGACTTTGGATCATCCTATTCACATTTACTGTGTATTTCTTTTGAAAATATTCCAGAAGGGACTTGGTTACTTATGCCAACATTGCCAAATGCTTAATTACACAAACGCTTCCATCTGGAGGAGAAAAAGATTTAGATGCTGTTTAGCCAAAACAAATTATATTTTAACTCTGAGATATGAATGCCTGTGCCTGGGAGGTCTCATCTGGAGAGTCCAAGGAGCTTTTGAGATGTGGGAGTTTCCACAGCTTCTGGAGCTGACTGATGGGTTGACTGCAGGAGCAATTACCAGCTATGGTGGGCCAAACCTTCCCAAGTTCATTTCCTCTGAAATGTGGCTGGATTCCTGGCACAAAAGCTTTCACTCCCTTGTGAAGAGCTGTGATACTCCCCAGGGACTTCTGGGGCCACAAATAGAAAATATTTGCATCTTTAAAACTGGCCATCAACACCTAGTCTATTATATTTTAAAGAACTGCTACTTATTTTAGACAGTATTGCTCTTGACACAGCCAAAAATCATTTGCTGTAACATTCTGACATGCATTATGTAGACAGAATGCTGCTTAGTTTAGATATTTCTAGCACCGAGTTTAGGCAAAATGCTAAGCAATTCCTCTGAAACATTTCAAAACAAGCATGAGAGTTCACAGAACTAAGAAGAAAATCTACCGCGGAATGTTACAATATTTAGGCATCAGGCATATTGCAGCTAACTATATATACGTGTGATGCAAGGCAAACTCAGATGAGATAAAAGATTGCCAGTGTTGCTCATCTCAAAACATCCTCCTCCCCAAACCAGTATGGAATGGAGAAGGGTTATACTCCTCTGTGCATGGAGGGAAGTCAAGGCACAAACACATATAAAACACAAAATATACAATATATGCCAACAGCAGATTCAAAACCAGAATGCCAGTTTCCTGACAACCCTTCCTATGATATTTAATGTAAAAACAAACAAAACAAAAACAAACCAAAGAACCCAGGCGTGTTCATCTGGTTAGAGATCAGATTAATTCATAGCTGACATGAATCAGCATCCTTGAAAAAAGCAACACCAGTTCATCCAGCAGATCCCTCATTAGGATTACACTGCTTCTAAGGGTGGTACTGGAAGGATGACACCGAAGTTGACATCTCCAGCTGAGGATCAAAGCAGTGTGTGTGTGTAAATAGAAAAAAAAAAACAAGCCAGAGGTGAGGAGGAGAGTCAGTGACTACAAATTCTATGGTAATACGTATTGTGAGGAAGAGCATATTTTAGTGAGTTTGAGATGAGCACAGAGAATCACTCTCACATCAGCCTGGGTCATTGCAAAGGAAACAAAATCTTCAGGCTTTAGTGTCAGATATTGTGCCTCTGCCACTCATTTTTATTTTGCTTACAACTTGAATTTGTTTTTTTTTATTGTCCAGCTCATTCCATCTTTCAAAGTCTTTGTTACTATGGAAACAATTACAGTGTTGGGCTACACAAAGCCTAGTGATACCTCAGAGTGGAAAAAAAAAATAAGGCAAGCATTTTGGGAAAAAAATACTTAGGTTTGAAATCATAAAGCAGTAGAGGATGGTTTATGGCCTCCCCTTTAGCTCCTTCATTCACTGATAAAATAAAAAAGGTTAGTTTACCCAGTTTAAATAAGTATTTTTGCCCAAATTAGAGGAGTACTCACATAAAGACTTACACATAGACACAGTAAACAGGGTTGTGCCACCTCAGCATTGGAAATGACCAGCAGCTGAGCATGACAGAGCCTTCTGCTGGAGATGGACTTTCGTGGACTTGGATGTGCGTTAGTATGCATGCTACATCCCAGCAAATTAAATTTGCGCTTGGGATTCACGCTGACAAGCAAGAATGGCTCAGGTCCATGCTATAAAATCTTCTTAACCTTTCAAATAAGGTAGCTACATACAAACTGCATATTAAGGATGGTGTCCAGACCATGTGACCTCCAAAAACAGTGCATGGGACATTTTTGGAGTAACACCATTTGACCTAGGTTGAAATCATACCAGTGCCTTTCTAACAGTTCAACAAAAGAGCAGGTTGTACCTCAGAACACAGGACTGTTTGGGGTTTTTTTTTCAGTATAGACACAGCCACAGGGCACAACTATCCTGGGAAGTATTCTGAAAAGAGGGTCAAGGAGAACATTTAAGAAGTAGCCCCTAATTGTCTGCACTGCTTTCTCCTACCTCACCAGCTCTGTCCTGAATGGCTCCAGCCACCTTCCTCCACAAGTGATCCGCTACAGAAAAAGCTAGCTTTAGATCCTATGGTTGAACTGGACGATCTGAAGGGTCTTTTCCAACCTAAATGATTCTACAATTTAAGTTCTGCAGATGGGAGCCAGTCAATTCACATGATTTTGGGGCCAGGGATTTATCTGTAGCTTTCCTTCCTTTAGTGAAGTAGACACAGCCATGCTTTTTATATCACAGGAGCCATCAGAGCAACCATACATACAAGTATTTAGTTCTTCCCCACAGCACACAAACCCAGCTGCTTAGATCCTGAGGAATAGCAACCCCTGAAAAACCTGGCCACAGCCAGAAATTCAAACTCATCTCCTAAACAGGCCTGAGGTGCCACAGCCTGACAGAGAAAATTGGAGTGGTATTTGCAAGAGAAGCTGGTCTTGCCCAGTAGCAGTGAGATCCTGCTGCAGCTATGGAAAACAAAAGGATGGTATTTTTTCCCCCTGTATAACTTCTCATGGCCCAGTATTAAACCAAAAATTGTTTCAAAGATGAATTCCTGCAAAACAAACAATTTTCTATTGCATTTCAGATCTGTCTGTTCAAAGGCAGTAGATTTTAAGGTATATTTATTATGTTCTGCTACGTATGCCACTTTTCTCATAGTTCTTCTTCATTGTTACTAATTTCTATTCAGGGAGAAATCCCCTGAGCTCTCCTGCAGTGCTCTAATATACTGAATCTTATTAACTAGTGGTACTTTTTCCTCCCAGGAAAGGAACTGATTTATTAAATCCCCTTTGACTTCGCTGTAAATTTGGACTGAGCAAGAACTATATGTATGAGTGTGAGATGCTGGTAAAAATCTGGAAACACTACAGAAGTCAATTCCTCTGTGAGTCTGAGTGGAAATCTCCATCAGAATGGAGTAACTCTTGGGTTAGTTGTTTGTATTTGGTGTTTGATTGTTCAAATATGGAAATGATGCCTGGACAGTGCAGCAATGCCAGCATGCCTCTCCAAAATCTAACACGCACTGCACGAGATGAGGGCTTTTCACATAATTCCTTTTTTTTTTTTTTGCAGTAAGAAAAGGAGGAATAACTCTGGAAAAAAGTTTAAGGAATCAAAGCTTGAGATATGAGCTCAATCCTCACTGCTTGTAAGGATCCAATCATGATGCTCTAGAGGCTGTGTTTTATGATCCTCCATCACAGCCCCGGTGGGTTTATTGCTGCACATATCAACTGCAGACGCTTTCCTCATTGAACAGCTACAGCAACAAATACTCCCTTTGGAAATAGTTCTAATAGCATCAGATCCTTCTTACTGAGGGTGGGATACCGGGTGTCAGGACTTTAAAGAGAACTCAGACAGACCTAGAGAGCTCCATCAGCCCCAGCAAAGTCTGTTCTGGTAGGGGACCTGAGCACCTTTCAGTTCCATATTTATCAAAGCAACAGTCTGTGATTAGATTCCACAGAAAATTGGATGGTCCTGATTTTATTTCATGGTGAATGAAAATGTAACAATTATGAAAAAAAGAGTCAAATTTGCACATTTACATATTTCATGTAATCAGGAGAAGTGGAGGCAGATACCGAAGCAGTGAGTGGTATCACAGACTTCGTATGCCTGGTATTATTCTTGCGTGACTTTTCACTACACTTTCTCTGAATTAAAAGTTCATGAAATTAGTTTAATGAACTTCATACAAAGGAAACACACATTTGTGCATGGAAACATATATTTTGCCTGAGAAGTGATGCTCATCTTTTTAAGTAACACTTGGGATGCAGGCTAAGTCCTCTAACAACATCTCTCTATCCCCACAGACTATAGCAGGTGCATGGAGGACCATACTAGGTTAGAGACTTCGCTTCTAGCTGGCTGAAATACAGACGAATCTCACTTAAGAGGACTGTCTTAGAAGGCAGCAGAAATTCTAGATTCAATTTAGAAGCCCAAAACTGGCAGGCACGACCTGAGTGATAAGGAGACTCTGAAAGCCTGGGTGGTTTTAAAAGCTGGAAAAAAACCCCAAACCCTTCTTGAAAAGCAGCCTGATTTAGAAACTAAGTTATTATGTGAAAATCAACAGAAACCTCACTCCAGACTTCTTACTAAACTCCATTTTCTGGACACACACATTGACATGAGCAAGTTTGAAATTTAAGAACAAAGAGAAGCATAGAAAATAAGGCTGGAAGTGATCTTGAGAGGTCTTCTAATTAATCTCTTGCTTCAGAAAAGGATCATATCCTGTCTTAAACATAGGCCCTGCTTGCCAGGCACTGGTTATGCTTTTAACACCTTCAGCGTTGCAATCCCACAGCCTCCCTCAGCAAGCTATCCCCATGCCTCACTTGTTCTCTTGAACCTTGGAAGGTTTCCATACTGTCAAACCTGAATCTTGCTTACTGAAATGTACTTCTTGTCTCTTTAATCATCTGAATGCTGCATTCTCTTCCCTTTTGCAACCCCCTTGTACATGTTTAAGGAGTGCTGTCGCGTGTTTCTTTAATCATTCTTCCTTTGGAAGAAGCAATCCTACTTCTGTCACTCAGTTCCTGGTTGTCAGATGAGAAAACAGAGCTCTTCTCCTGGAGCTTTCCAGCGTATGTTGCAGTTTGCTGCAGACGCATGTTCTCCCAATTAAGGGAATTTCATCTGAACGAAATTGCTATTCAAGTAATCTATTAAGATTATTTTGTTCTATCAGCTCTGAAGTATTCGCCACTGATTAAAGTGACCTTTTCCATGAAGAGGAACCGAAATGCAGAGTGCTTCAATGTCAATGAAACAATAATGGGTCTCATTCACCTCTTACTTTGCCTGGCTTGAAATCAAAGTTGCTTAGAAATACCAAGGAAGAAAACAGCTGAGCAGGATCACATGGGGACAAGGCCAAAAGATGAAGAAGGCTAAAGCTCACATCATGACACAGTCACTTTGTTGACCAGAGATTAACATTTGTCAATTCTTATTTGAAAATTTTAACAACTATGTCACAAGGCGGTGGTATTATACAAATCTGCAGTGGTCTATTAAACTGTGAAAACAGAAATTGTAATAACAGGTTTTCAAAAGCCAGAGGAAAGGGGCTTTCCATTTCTAATCATTAACAAGAAAATATCTGAAACAGTTCTGCCATCTCTGCTGACTTGGTTCATGCCACCTATGAGCAGGAGGAACACCAACCGTACCTTTAATTACATCTAGTATAAACAAAAGGATGGAAATTAGCTACTTGATTCAGATAGATGAAAAGAAAAAAAGTCATTTATTGAATCCATTTGAAACAGTAGATTAATTAGTGAAGCACAAACTTGAAAATAAGGAAAAGAAGAGACGTGTTGCACTTGAATGGAATGATAGGATTTAAAAACTCATATAACCCGAGTTCAAACATTGTGCTGAGTCCCAAAAACTGGAAAAATAAGATCCACAAATATATCCAGTCTAGTTGAAAAAGAAGTATTTACAGTCATGACTGATTCACCTTCTTCTCAAGAATCAAATCACAGGAGCTGTAAAGACTTGACTAAAGTGTTAAATAAATATTCTAAATAAATTCAGTAGCAATGAGATGCTGATTTCCCTGAAGAAAGCAAGCAATAGGAGAAGTATCTTTGATTTCCCTGGGATCTTTAATAAGCTGTCCAAGTGAAATCTGTTTATCATTTAATGAATCACTGCATTTCCAAAATTAATTAAAGCAATTATAGCTAATTAACATGCAGGCTTATTTGACTGTAAAAACTTGATACACAGATCCAACAAAAAAATCACTGTAGTAAATAAAATTCTATAGTCCTCGATTATATATTCTCCAGGTCTAGAGCACGTTTCAGTTTTGTGTCTGGAATACAAGTACTTTCCTCTTTCCTTTAATGTAAAATTTATTGAGATTTTTTCAGAAATTTTTCTGTTTCACATCCCATCTACTCAGGGACCAAGTTCTAGGCTTTGCCTTACCTCCCCCAAACTAAGACCATCTCTTTAAAAATCTCAATTACACTGATAGGTTCTCAGAAGAAAAATTTTCTCATCTTAAAAATCAGCATCTATGTATGAAAAAAGCAACTTTTGTAGAAAAGTCCCTGTCAATATTCTTTCTACCAGCTAGAGACTCCATACCTTTTATCCCACAATTGCAGATCTCTCAGATGCACCATTAAATTACCTTTGCAAAGCTTTCCATTTGTAGCAATGAAGATTCCCTTATACTGAGTTTGACCAGAAACATGAATGCCTGACGCAGATCAACCGGTAAGTTGTTTGGAGGGGACTTCTGGTGACTACCCAGTCCAGCTTTAGTAGCACTAAGTTTTAAGTGGGACTACTGCCAAGACCCACCCAACCAGGTCAGCTATGGCTTTTCCTCGATAAGTCATGAAAACCAGCAAGGATGGAGATTTCACTACAGCTGAGTAACAGGTTCCTACATTGTACCAAACTCTTAGTAGAAAGCTTTTCCTAATAATCAAACTGAGCTTGCCAAGCTTCAATTTGCAGCTATTGCCTCATGCTACACCATCTTACATGGCTGCTAACCTCTTTTTTATCTCCTCATCCAAAGTCGTGGCTACTACAAGACTGCTCCTCACCCTCCTCTTTGCCAGACTAAAGCAGCCCAGCTCCCTCCCTGCAGGCTCTTGCCCAGTCAGGCGTCCACTGCACGCAGGTTCTTTTCAGCAGGTTTTTTGGCCCATCAGTTCCTTCCCTGTATCCATGAGAGGTATTTTTTCAATCCAAGCATGTTAATTGGACCCTATAACATTACCTGGACAAAAAAAACACCAAACCGCCAGTATTTATGATGTGTATAGCGCTAATGCAACAAAAGGATAAAGCATATCACATCTCTGCTATGCTGATACGCACACTGATTACATTATACTGCTGTTCTAAAGCCACATAATTCCCTCCCAGAGCATGAACATTGTGAGACAAGATGATACCCAGGAAGCCCGATCCTGCAGTCCTCATTTAGTTTTCAGTTTACCAGTTGAGATATTATCATTACTTGGCACAGGTAAGAAGTTTAAATGTACATGCTTATAGGAGCAGAGAGGCTGAAACCAGATTCCTGATGAACTTATCCCTTATTCCCACCTCTTCCTTTAAAGTGTGCCCGGGTAGGTCCAGGCACACAGCCAACACATTGGCAGCTCTCCAATGTTAGTCTGAGAGTGTGTCCTGGTTAAACATCTCCCGTTTCCTCTCCTGTCCTTGTCCCACAAGCCATTAAAGCAGAGAAAAATTTTTTTCTACAATCCAGCAACCTCTGGAAAAAAGTAATTTCATATTCTTAGCAAGAAAATAGTTCAAATATTGACCTGTGCTTTTTTTCTGCCCATAGGGATGATGTAAAGCTTCTTAATCACATTCTGTGTGTCTGAACCCAAGCTTTTCCAAATAAATTAAACCTGTGGATAGCTAGTAGCGTTATTCCTTAATAAGCCCTGAAAGACCAGGATCAAACAAAAGGCTCATGTTGATAAATATCAGCTAACACCTGTATTGGGGATCAAGCTTTTAAAAAAGCAGCAGAATCCAGCATGTTGAAGAACAATGGCTATAGTTTTTAAACTTTTGAGTTTTACTGTGGGAAAATGTGAATTTCCTTCACCTTTTTTGGTTAAAAATAAAACTAAAATACTTGTGTGGAAAAATTACTTATTATATATATTTTGAATAGGAAAGTAACCTACATGGCTTAACTTGCAAAGAAAAGTTGCAAGTTTAAACATTTTCCAGTGAAAATAGCTTTGAATTCTCTATCAAGAATAAAGAGAAATGAAGTAAGAATGTACAAAATTGTACCAGTAGAAAGATAGGGGTCAATCTTACTTTTCTCTGGAATAACAATTATCAGAATTTAGGGAAAAAACATATTGGAACCTGGAGTATGTTCCAGTCCAGGGGGATGATCCCTGCCCTAGTTCTGCTAGTCATACTATTTCTGGTGCAAGCCAGGAGTATTTTACTTCATTCCAACAACCAACTGGTTAATGGATAGAGACACTTGAACTGAAAACAAAAATTAGCATTTGTCAAGACATAAATAACGAAAGCAAAACATTTCATTTTAAATTAGTGACAGCACCTTCCTGGGTGGTAGTCAGAAGCGCAGGGGAAAGCTGGCTTTCCGGTAAATAAAAAGCTCAGGAAGGAATTTAGTGAAAAAAGAGGACTAAATGAATATTACCCCATCAGAACATCTGAAGATTTGAAGACTAATGCTCTTAGGAAGTGGTGCCAGAGCTTTCCAGCTGTATGCAGAGGGAACAGATTGTTGCAAGGCAAATTAATGTCACACAGAGTTGAGCTGCTAGCATTGAAAAATGATGAGTCATTAATGATTTTCAGGTAAAAATAAAACGACACAGAAGTGTGAGCAATAGCAGGGCAAAAGCCACATAACTTAGAGAGCTCTTTTCACAACAGAGAATATTAAAAAATGCAAGTGAACAATGCTTGAATCACAGTGATTGTGTGAATACATGTATTTTAATACTTCAGAAAAATGGGAGGGAACACATCATAGGTCTAGTAGAAGGTGAAGATAATTACAGCAACCGAGTGTGAAAAGCCACATTGTGTTATATGGGCATAAGGAGAAGCAGAAACCTCACGCCTGATACCTACAACCATTCGTTTGCTAACCTCAGTGATGTCACATGACGGGTGCTAATGCCAGTCTCAATCACTACACTTCAAACTCAGCTGCTAGAGCTGTCTATAAATAATAATCCTTCAAAATCCATTGTGGATTTCACACAGTGGTACAATCCAAGCTGGAGAGAAGCTAGTGTATATTGCGTGAGAAGTGCCCAAAAAACACATTACAAAAATCATTACAAATTCACGGGGTTTATCTGAGAAGTGTTCAGTTTAAGTGTTTGGAACCCAAACTTAGTTGGCAGTTTTTCATTAAAAACATGGAGTATTTCAGAACAGAGAGGGATTTTGCAGGAACTTCTGTTTGGCTAAAGAAGCTATTCTCAGTGAAAACAATTCTCGTATGAAAAGACTTATTCACATGCAAAGTATACCCTTGGAAATATTTAGACACGCTTTTGAAAAGACAAGGATAAGTAGGTGAGAGAGATGAAAAAGACCTCTAATATAAAATACTGTCATCCTGCAGAGGTGCCTCAAAATTTTTGACCAGCAGCTTCTTAACCTTTTTTTGATAAGCTAAGCAGCTCAAGCTCATGGGATCCTTCATGGTTACACAAGCAAGAAATCATTCTTACAGCTTCTCTATTTAATCCTCCCCATGTTTTTCTGTAAGATTTTGAGTGTAGAGGCACAAGGGCCAGTTGCATGTGGTCAGGAAAAGGTTGCCTGCTTAATGTCAAAGCTTGCATCAGCTGCAGGAACACACAAGGACTGACATTAAGCAACATCCAAGGTGAAAATACTTAATCTTAATTAACAGAACTCCCATTTCTCCAAGTTCATAACTGCATTTTTTTTTTTGCCAATTCAGAAGTTTTTATAACTGCTTGATAGTTTTGAAGATTTCTTCCCCTTTTCACAGCCTAGACCGTAGAATTAGGAAACCTACAACAGCAAGAGTCTATGTTCAAGCCCTTTCAAATAGTCCTTGCTGGGGATTTAAAAAAAAAAAAAAAAATTGGGAGGGAAAAAACCAAAAGGAATAAAAGCCTCCCTTGGCTTCTGACGCTGAAGAAACCAGGGACAGCGCTGAAGGAACAGCCTGCAACACTGGTCAAACCCTGGGAGATGAGACCCATCCAAAACAAAGTACCATCAGTCCATTGGCTTGTGCTCAGAGGCAGCACAGAAGAGAATTAAAAGCAAAAAAAAATGCTGAGGTCTTGTGCCTATGGGTTTAAAAAGCTAGCTCTAAGGGAGCCACAGCCCTACAGCACATGGTTCTCAAAAACAGGGTGAAGGAAAGCAGTGTTAATATTGAATGGAAAAGAAGCAAAAAAGGTTAAGAAAAGAAACCAGTATTTCCCCGCAATGGCAAGCCTGTCTCTCACACTCGTCTGGCTTTACTTTATTCTAACATTTTGAAAGGGGCACTCATGAGTACCTGATTTTTAGCATTCATCTGAGTAAACAACAACTAGCAAAGCTGCGCGGCAACTAAGAGGGAAACGCGTTACCTTATTTCCACACGCTGCAGAAAATATTAGAACACGAGTTTGACAGACTGAAACGCCAGCGTTAGTACAAAAAGGGTGTTTCCGTGAAATACCAGGAGATTCTCCAAAGGCCTGCAGGACCACAAAGGATTCAGAGTGCACTAAAATTAGTTGGGAGCTGGGCTCCCAGCTGTCATCTGGATTTGAAACCTCCCGTGTGATCACGAGGCTCTATTCAAACACGCGTATATATACACGTATTGCACAATCTAAGTCCAAAGATGCTCAGACTAACTCCCAAAGTGGCTCTGCAGTGCACAAATTGATGAGCACACTGATATTCAGAACACTTAAACCAGACTAGAGCTCTCGGCATTATGCGCAGGAGCAGATCCATGCGCCGCTAAATAATTAGCATGAATGAAGATGGAAAGTAGATGTTTAGAAAGTGGGGGATAAAAAAAATATGTCTGTGGAGAAGCAGGCAGGGATTCAACTCCTGAAAAGTTATTCTCAGGTGAAAATACGTATCTTGTGAGCTCCAGAACTGCCAAGTAAATGCGATTTACTCAGACACACAGGTTTTCCTCCAGTGCATCAGTAAGAGTCTTTTTTAGAAATTGCCATGGAATAAAATGTTAATGGAGAATAAAAACAAAAATAATCCATGAGAGCATTATGAGGGAAAAAAACACAATGGGGGTTTCTTCTTTAGAAATAATTTTATCACCTTCAAAGTCTTATCTAATTATAAAGGGGGACAGTAATTCATTTTTAAAATGCAATATGCGGGGGGGGGG
>JAVSBS010009574.1:0-14388 GCA_033124195.1 Coracias cyanogaster
GAAACACCTTGGCACGAATGGAACCCTGCAAGAGGAGCCAGAGCAGACAAGCTTCCTGTTCATCTTCCTGGCTGTTCCTGCTTGTGCCCAGGAGATGTCACTAAGAATCTGTAACAAACCCTAGCTGGGTACCTGGTGCTGGAGCTCCTGCTCTCTAGAGTGCAGCAAACAGTCTGGGGAAAGTCCTGCTAAATTTGCAGGACAGCATATTCTGTGTCACTGCATTAGAGCAGCTGGAGTGCCCTGAGATCAAGCTGCCAGGCATCAGCACTTGGCCCTATCCCAGGCCCAGTGTGGAGCCGTGGCTCTGCTCAGTATTTGAGATCCAGTTCAGTGCCCTGTGAGTGATAGTGTTCCTTTGCGTTTTGGCTGAAAGCATTTTGAGTCTCTGCAGGCCCCTTTTCTCCCCAGCAGGCTGAATTTAGTGGATGATCTAACACAACTGAGTCATTTTCAGATGTAATTAAAGCAATAATCAACCTTCAGAGAGGAAAATAGGGGCTAAAGGTAATGTCCTGGCAAAGCCACCACATCACCAGCTGTCGAGGAGGAGGAGGAGGGTTTCCCTCTTCAAAATTCCTATTTTCTAGAGCTCTGAATTTTACTTTATGCAAACATTGTGTTCCTCAGTGTCCCAGCTCTCCGTGGCTGGACAGCATGGAAGGGACCTTAAATAATCCACCTGAGTCTGGAAGGGTTGGGCAGAGGCGGGATCAGGGCTGGTGAGGGACTCTACGCAGAAATAGCTAGGAATTACTGGAGCACTTCTTGCGGTGACTACCAAAACAGGAGCAGGAGCAACTGGTTCGTGGCGTCAGCCGTGGTTATCAGCAGGGAAAGGCAATGGTCCATGCGAGCAGCCTAGAAACAGGGCTTGTTTATGGGGATTCAGAGAGTACTTTCAAGAAATGAGAACTCATCTTATTACCCTGAGTCTCTGTTTCCTCCCATGCTCCTAATGGGATACTTTACTGGATATTTTCTGTCTTCCTCTCACAGCTTCCTCTTCACTAAGAGGAAACTCAGAGCTCGGGTATTCCTTGGACAAGAATCTCCTGCAGGTGACAAATGACTAGGAAAGCTTTGTGTGCTGCAGGACTATTGCTCACCATTGGGCTGGTGGAGAATTCCCCAGCCTGGTGCAGAAAATGGGCGTACATAGAGATTGCAGAGGAATAAGACTCGAGGAAAAGCATGTTCTTAATGCCTTATCTAAGCAGCGCTAAGCAACAAGGGTTGTTTCATCGTATTCCTTTACGTGCCTTATTAGTCTGCTCCTGGCTTTGAGTCCAAGCTGGTGAGAAAACCCCTGCTAACTTCCGTGTGGCTTGAGTGATGCTCAGATTGATTAGCAGAACCAAGTTAGGCTTTGTCCTGAACGTAAACAAGGTCTGTGCTGTGTGCTACGGCATCTCTTAGAGTTGAGCAGCGTCAGGAGAACGGTAAAGGCTGCTCAGTTATACGGGACCCAGCTCCATGCTTCCTGTAGCTCTACCAGAGTTTGCATACTGATGTTTGGATCAGAGACCCTCTCCGAGAGGGCCTTGTCTTGACCTTGCTGGTTATGACCTTCCTGCCCTATGCAAATAAACAAGATAAGAAAAACTCATTGATTAAAAACTCCACATGCTTTCATCATTTTTCCGTTCAGGAAACACCTACGACTGGATTGGTCCCAGGCCTGTGTCGTGGGTTGTACGTGTGTAATCACAGCTTGTGTGCTCTATTACTTCATCTCCTTTAAAAGTTACTTGGAAATGGGAAACAAAGAGCCAAAGAAAGCAGTTAATCAGAATTATGCAGAAAGTTCACGAAAAAGCAGAGAATAAACAGCGGAGGCTGAAATCTCAGCTGGAGTAAACAGAGGTCGTGAAATTACAGTGAGTTATAATATCAAATGGGAAGCGGATCACATATGTCCTGGATCTGGGTGTTTTTCAACGAGGGCTACTCCGTGTTTCTCATTTGAGTACTGACCAGTCTGTCCAAAGGCATAAACCAACCCTCTGATCTTTACCACCTCTCTTTTGCAGGAGGAAGAGGGAAGGATGGGGCACCCATTATAACCTTCCCAGAGTTTGCAGGATTCAGTGACATACCTGATGAAGACTTTCTGAATGTGGTCACGTATCTAACCAGCATTCCCAGGTGAGGCTAGGCACAAGTGTCTGTTGATTTCCAGGAGAACCTTTGCTTCCTCGGCGGCTCGCTGCTTTTAGTGGTGCTACTGGGATGGACTAGTGACTTTCCAGCCAGCCAGTATGAAACTTCCCTACGTATGGGAGAGCCCACAAACCACCTGCATCCTTTGCATAGGAAAGAAAGGGTCACACCAGATGGGTTTTCTATTCAGAGCTTAAACAGGGTGAGAGAGGGTGTAGATATGAAGAACAGAGGTAAATATGGCCCCTCTGAGCTCCCTGTTGATCTGCTACTTGTGAAAACTTGCAGGGGCACTGGATGTAACAAGGGAAGGGTCGCACCTGGAAGGAGCCAAACTTACAGATGTCCTGTTACTGCTTACTCTCTGAGCGCACCTACCTGTGCAAGCTTTCTCTTTGAGAGAAAAACAAGCTAGGTGCCCTGTTGACAGGATTCTGGCAAGCACCCTGTGCTTTCTGATGCCTCATTTATTGGGAGGTTGTTCCACAGTGAGGATGTTTTGTTTGCTGTTTGCCTGCAGCGGTGCAAGGGCAGGGAGACAAACTCACTTCCACTGCTCTGGGGATAAGCATGGCTGCTGAATTACTACTTGTTTATCCAAAAAGAGGGCTTCATATTTTTTCAACCCCCTGATCCTGTCTCTGGACGGTGGCTGTTTGCGCTAGTTAGAAGCACAGCAGCGATTTATTATTTCCTGTGGTCTTGCACATAAAGGTGCTTAGAGGATGATGAGGGGAAAACGTGCCTCCTTCAAGTCTGAGAGAGAAGTTTTCCAGCTCCACTGACATGTATTCCCCAGACTGAGTTGCCAAAGCAAGCTGAGAGAAACCACACACCGTGAACTTAACAGCTTCATTGTTCCACTCTGCTCTGTAGGGCTTTTGTTCTGCCAGGAGAAACCCTGCCTTATGGATTTCTTCAGTAGCTTCAGGACTGGGAGGATGACCAGCTTCAGGGTTAATAAAAGAGCAATGGTAGCTGAGAAAAACACACAAGTAGTTTTCCAGTTCTTTGTATTTGGTATGCTGGTGGGCGATTCCCAGTAATGTCGTCACATGTGGGACAACTAGCATGTTACATTGTCGACACGATAGACAGAAATGCTTCGAGCTTCTTTGGGCCGTGTGAAAGGCAAAAGTACAGATGGTTCAAAAGAAATTAGCCAAATTCACGAAGGCTAACTCCATCAACGGCAGCTGAACACAATGGCTCAGATGCACACTGCGGCTGAAGAAATCCATCTATTCCTTAATATTGGGCCTTGGGAGAATATACCAAGAGAAAAATTGTCTTTCTCACTGTCCTGCTCTTGCCTCAGCATCCACTACCTGCCAACACTGGAGACAGGGTATTAGGCTAGATGGACCTTTGCTCTGATTCTGTTTATCAGGTTTGTGTTTCCTCTACGCATGATGAATTAAGTTTCAGAGCTTTGTGAGTCAGGAGAGCTGTGATACGCCAGTTGTACCAGTGAGGAGGTATGTGTAAGTAGTATCTTACACTGGAGGCATGCTCCCTGAAACTCGTGGTGAGTAAGTGACTATTCAGTTTGATTTAAATGAGCTGTTCGAGGTCAGTGACAGGCTGGGGTTTGAACCTACATTTTCTGCATACCAGCACATTGGTTTGACTCTTGGGTTCAGTCACAGATTACACTCCAGGGATGTGAATTTTCCAGGAGCTGCTCGTCTTTGTTGCAGTGCTTTTAGAAAGACAGACCGCGTTTCTTGAGTCACCGTTTGAAACTTGCCACCCTTTATGTAGATGGTGAGGGACAAAGGTATTAATTTAGATGAGGAAGAACCTGAGCAACAAGCTTTTGTTGTCTGATTTGTGACATAATTATATGAAGCACAGTGTTAATGTGACAGAGGGGGTAGGCCTGTTTGGGTGCAGCAGAGCCTCGCTAATCTGCAGCTGGCTGGTCGGTGCACAGAGAGTATCTCTGTTGTACATCTCAGCAAGCAGTAAAGAAACTGCATCTGTTTCTTTCATCAGCACTACTGCTCTACATACTGCTGTATGTCTTACAACAGCGCTCCTGTACGTGTTGTTTCACTGCTAGTAGTTCACCTGTTTATAAAATTCTCAAGGAAGATGTGCGGGTATCAAACAAAGTGACTGAGAAGAGAATAGTCCCTTGCTCTTGTGGAGTTATAAAGGGTACGGCCACGAATCAGGTAAGATGAAGTATAGTTTGGAAAGCAGTTCCCCCTGTTTATCATAGGAAGTACTTCCTTCTTCATAGGTCCATGAACCAGAGAAGTCAGCAGCATTTTCCAGGCAGATTTAGAGAGAATATCTGTCTTTTGCAGTGTCTGTTTCTGTATATCCTGGAGAATAATGTTCATGCTAGTTGTGGAGATAAGATCCACGATCACAGATGACTTCATTCCATTAGTTAGTAACTTTCTAAGTCCCTCTGGAATGATGGATCTGATGTGCCCACACGACAAAACATTGAAAAGATCAAGACAGGCAGCAAGTGGTGTTACCCAGATGCGCAGGCATGCATTTGTCTTTGATACTCCTGGGCAAGTTTGCCTTACTAGCTGTGGCATAGCACAGTGTTTTGGGGTGGGCTCTAAGCAAACCTTGCACTTCTGGGATTTAAAACATCGCCTGCTCTCCAGGATCGAACATCAGCCCAGTGAGACTTTTGTAATCCGATTGATTTTGCCTCTGGTTCAACACTGGCTCATGAGAGTGCTCCACCAAAGGGGTCTGCACACATATACATCCACAAACATTGAATAGCATGGGGTACGCATGTGCATACCTCTGTGCTTGCACACTTACAATAGATAGCTCCAGAGAGCCCTTTTTTACTTGCTTTATTTCATGACAAGAATTCCCTTCTCTTCCAACTGGCATGGATCAACTACTTTGATAAACGGGTGCCCTTCTTTCCTTCCAAAGGAGTTCAGGAAATCTGATATTTCCTGGCCTCCTCAAATCAGCGTTCAGGGGCTAACCTGAATTCAGAGCTGAGGATGGAGCAGCTCTCCTAATTGCACACATTTCAGGAAAAGGGAACTTCTCCACCAGACATCTGTAGATCTAGGCAAATATGCCACAATTTAATTTGAAAGTAATCTTGACATTCAGCTGCTGTGCAGGATTGGCTTCAAATCCCTCTTTTCAAAGAACCAGAGAAACCCCAATGCACTTCCATAACCAGGGTAGAAATATTACAGAACTGACACTGAGAAAACACTGACAGAGCCTGTGTGTTTTTTAAACTCCCTTCCTCTGGATACACACACACACACAAGTGGGGTTTCTCAGCTGTCCATCCACTCGTGCTGATGCTGCCAGCAATAGGATCACTCGCTGACACGCTCTCTCTGTTTCCCTGGCTAAATGTAGGTATTAAATCAGCCCTATCTAGTAAAAAAAAAACCCCAAACAAAACACAAATAAACAAAAAAAACCCCAAAACCTCCCATGCAAATACCTTTTGGCTTATCTTGGTGAAGACGACACTGTCCTGAGCAGGGAATAGCATTGCAGAAGGCTGAGGTCTAGCTTTGTATCAGGGTTACAGGTCCATTTTGGATTTGATGTTGTCCAAAGCTACGTCTCTTACCTGGACCCTCGTTGTGTTGCATCCATCAACCTGTGGCAGCCCAGATTTACAGAGATGTATCTCTGAGTGCTGTCTTTGCTGCTCGCCTTGGTGCAGTCTGCCAGAGGGGTTCTGAGGGATGTAGATGTTCTCCCACGTTTCTTCTGTGCTCTGCTCGGCTGCTTTGCTTTTTAGTAGCACATGGTTTTCTCATCTTCTCCCCCCACTCTTTTCCTCCTTTTTCAAATCGTGTAATTAGGTCTGTGTCTGTTTTTCTTTTCTTTTTTTTTTTTTTTACCCATTTCATCTGAGACAAAGTGGTAAGTTCAATGTTGTAAATGGCATATACTGCAATAGATACCTGAATTGTTTGCTGAATTGCCAGATTCTCATTTTACCGTGACAAATTTCTCTCGGATCTCGTGCCTTGGCTTGTTCTTTATACTTTTCCACAGCTAGGGCTGTACCTGCACTCTGTATGGTGAAGTGTTCTGGCCTGTGCCTTCCCCCGAGCCCCGTGTGCCGGGCACGGCTTGGTTGGCAGCTTTTGTCTTTGCCAGCCAACTGCAATTACTACACTTAGGCTTGGAGAGAGAGAGCTGTGAGTAGTACCCCCCCAGAGCTAGACTGCACACTCAGTGAGATTTTGCTCTTCTTTGCTCTTTTCTCATATTTAAATCCAAGTCATTATATACGTATCTCTTGCATCTTTCATTTCCTCAGTCTGTCTCTTTAACTGGCCTTTAACGCTGTGGTTTGCAGTAGCAGCTGATAAGCAATGTTCCTCTTCCCATATGCTCACCGTTCCCAGCTCTCCCCACCCCCAGGACCACTCTTGCCAAGCCTAATTTAATGAGAAAGTTTCTTTGCTGCTTCTCTTTTGCATTTTCTTGTCTCTATCTGTATCTCATAAGCCCTTGTTCCTATTATCTATGAATTTAATTTTCTGTTGTTGTGCCTGATGCCTGGATGCTTGTGTGCTGTTACAAATCCCCGCACAGAAGAACATCTGAAAAAATGAACTGCTCCATCATGGGCATATACTTGAAAAAATAGCAAAGGTGCCTTTTAAAGTGACTTCCAATCTTCATGTTTGAAAGACCTCTAACAATGGGAGCTAAGAGTTAGTTCTGAGGTCCAGAGGCAAGTTGTACTTGGCACAAATACTTTTGTGTTTGTTTAAATCACAGTTGTACTTGCTGCTTTTGGCAGATGCTCTCTGGCCGGTTACTTCCATTGCCATTTGCTCGCTAAGTTGGCTTGAAGGATCCGAATCCTTCTAGGCTTCCAACCCTCTGTGTACGCTCCTGCTAGAAAGCCTCTAGTCACTCTCTCAAACCAGGTAGATGGGCAAAAAAAAAGCAATTTCTATGCGCATCTACCTTGTGCGAATATGGTACTTACAGGTTTCAATACTTGTGGTTTAGCTACATCATAAATTTTGTGAGGAACAGATTTTTCTCATTTTTATTAATCTGATATTAGTGGAATGATATGTTTCTTTAGACCAATGTGAGCATTTTGTTAACTTCAGGTAACACACCTACTTTGTTGGTCATTTTGTTAAAAATCTCTGGTTTCAGTGGAACTGCATCAGATTTGAACCTGATTCTGTGTGTCCAGTTGTTGTCTGAGAGATGTTCAGCAGCTACAGACTGGTTGCATGATCTGAGCTGAAAACATAATTAGATGCTGATTCCAATATAAATCCTCTGTTTCCTTGGAGTAAAGGCCATATTTTGGTGATCCATTCGATTCAAAGTGGGCCCTCTTATATTCTTAATTTACTGCTGCTTTAACATGGTTCTCAAAAATTAACATGACTGTCAAAAACATGTAAAAACTATTAAAGAACCTTTTCCAAGGTCACCCAAACCCACAGCTGCTGAAAGGAGAATTGCATTGGCTTAATTTCCCCTTCATATCTCCCTGTTGTTACTAATAACTTTGTTCTAAACAACAACAGACCGGTTTCAATAACACCCTGTAAGCAACAGGGAGGTTGAATTGTTTTGGGAATAATTTAGTCACAACAAGCATTGTTGTGTTTATTCTGGTTAACCAGATATTTGGATGAAATCCTGTTCCCTGCAAGAGCAAAGAAACCTAAATGGGACACGCATCCTGTGCTTACACATTTCTCTGGTCGTTCGGAGAACTGTGAACAGAAGAGCAAACCTCTGCCCGTGTGCGACCAGAGCATTCCTGAGCCTGTGCTTTCACAGGATGCCAGTGAGGGTGCTGGTATTGTTGGGAGCACTGGATTGTGACAACTGTTAGTGTTATCAGCGCTAAATGTTTTAAAACTTTATTGGGGATTAGTCTGAGCTGGTGCTTGAGAGGTGTTGCTGCAAACACATTTTCTGTCATCCGCAAAAAGAGCGGTGTGTTGCGCTGCTTAAGAAGAAAGGTCATCTGTTGTCATTGAATTATGTAAGTCTCCGAGGAATGCTGTAAAAAATCACGGAATCATAGAATGTGTTGGGTTGGAAGGCATCTCTAAAGGCCATCTAGTTCAACCCCCCGACAATAAGCAGGGACATCTCTAGCTAGGGCAGGTTGCTCAGAGCCCCACCAAGCCTGACCTTGGATGATTCCAGGGATGGGGCCTCCGCCACCCCTCTGGGCAACCTGATCCAGTGATCCGCCACCCTCATATTAAAGACCTTCTTCCTCATGTCTAACCTAAATCTACCCTTTTCTAGCTTAAAACCATTACCCCTTGTCCTGTCACTACAGACCCTCGAGAACAGATCTCCCTCTGCCTTCTTATAGGCCCCTTTCAGGTATTGGGAGGTTGCTATAAGGTGCCCCCGGAGCCTTCTCTTCTCCAGACTGAACAGCCCCAACTCTCTCAGCCTGAGAAAGAAATTGTTGTCTGAGTTTCTTCTTTGTGCTCAATGTCTTTCAGATTATTCCTCCTGCATTGGGCATATTACATTGCAGATGTATTTCATGAACCAGGTTTGAAGAAATAGGGTGCAAAGGGTTTGGAAAGAGGGGGCAATGAGAGGAGGTGTGCACTGGAAGAGCAGGGAAGGCAGTGTGAGGAAAACAGAAAGACAGGAGAAGAAAACAGAAGAGCAGTTTTCATCAGCAGTGGCAGCACTGACCAGTGCTTGCAGCACTTTGATGGAAGCCTGTCCCTGTCACAGAGTGACATACATCTTTGAGGCATGTGAGGAGATGAGAAAATGTACTCAGATGAGTTCCTTGGTCCACTTTGTCACCACAGCACTGAGGAAAAATGCACTTAACCAAGTCAACTTAGTCATGTCTCTTAGGGCGACCAAAATTTTCAATGAAGGGCAAAATAAAACAATATCGCATTAAAGAGCAGGACATTAAAAAAAAGAACTTAACCTATAAGTGAAACTGTATTTTGAAGAAAGTCTTTCAAGACCTGAGGGCAGCTAGAGGAGAACGCCAGACGTAACAGCTGTGCGCCTTGCCCCTTCAAACCATTTTAATTTCCTAACATCCTATTTTCAGCCTGCCGGTTACGTAACTTGGCACGTGGATCAGCAGAACAATTTGCAGTAAGTGGACTTTTTCTTGTGTATGTGAGCTTTGTGGTTTTTTGTACATATGATTCACTAAAACATGTAATTTTATTGCAGTGGTCTGCTCTGACAAACATTCCATTTATGTCTATGCGTGCCTGGAGTGGGGAATGACAAATAGTGTTTCTGGAAGGTTGTCCACTGTTTTGATGGCTCTATCTCCATGTATATTCAGAGTATCTGAGTAATTGCTTAAGCACTAGATCAAGAGTTGAAGTAGCGAATTTCCTGCCTAAGAATGCTATAAATAAATTTTACAATGCCACTGGTTAAGCTAAATTTTATATCTCCTGAAAGTTAATGTTTTCACATTTCTGCTTCACAGAGTAATCTTAACTCTGATCTTTTGCTTAAGAGTGTGTATTGCCCTTGTCGCGGTCCGGGCGCGCGAGCATTCTTACCGCCTCCCAAGGAGGAAAGGGGATCAAGGGCGAAATGAGAAAAGAGAACTTCCCGTCAACTCCTAGGCATGTGTAGAGATTGAGAGAGTGTTTAATAGGTTTATTACCAGATATATTTGCATAAACCATATCTACTCAATGGAGGTACCATGATACGCCACACCCACCCACTCACTCCCTTCCCTAAGGAACGAGGGGACAGGGCAAAATAAGAACTTAATTGAGTCAAAATACGACCTGGGGGTGTGTGTGTAGTGTGTGTTGTGGGCGTATGTGTGTGTGTTGGATATATCTATCCCTCTTCTGACGTGGTCATGCTGATGGTGGCAGCAGGACTTGGCTTGAGCAGCAGTAGTGGGGCAACGGCGCTGGTCCGACACCAACCCTCCTTGAGGCAGCAGCAGCAGCGAGAGGTTTTTTTTCTTCTCCGATTCACAGCTTCTTGGTTCATCAGTTCTTAACTGGCCCTGCAGTTATGTGTTCTTTCCAACAGCAAGGGCGATGCACGCCCAGTCGAGACGCACGGGCACTCATGAAAAGAGTCCGATGAGCGCCTTGTAGTGTGCACGAGAGAGGGAGAGAGGAGATGGAGATGCTGAAGACGGCCACGGCGGCGGAGGTGGCCGCAGTCAAATCTTCGGTCTGCAGCTCCAGCGCTTCCCTCTTAAGGTGGTGGAGAGGGAAAAAGAGAGAGTTTCCTGTTTTCCTTCAGACTTTTATATTTTGCCGCGCCCCACATATTTTCCGCCTTCTGGCTTCCGTTTTCCGGAGGACTCCCTGGTGATTTATGGGAGTCGTAGTTCTTTTTAGCTGACTTAAAAAGACGTTTCAAAATAATGGGTCCATTTACCACAGCCCTTGATGGCAGAAACATACCTGATAAAAGATTGGATTAAAACAAATATGCATTTTACAATGAGGGAAAAGGACGCACTTCCTTACGCTGTGTTAGAGACGAAGACAGCTATGAAACTTTTATTTTTTAAGTTGCAGTTCACTCAGAAGCTAGGAAATAGCTGTGATAAATTTGCCACCTCAACTTCCTCTTGAATTCCAGTGTGTTGTGATACGTATTTAACAGCATGGAAATATGCTGTTATTTCCCCAGGGCTGTTGCCTCATTTAATGTACATTGAAAGAGCAACTATTTCATATTTTGTTTTCTGCTCACAGTTAAATTAATGGCCACATGTTTTGTTTGTTGCAAACTAGTCAAATGGTTCTCTGAAGTTAGAAAGATTGGTTTTCTGATATGCTTTTCTATGGCATTCAGGACAATTTGACTGACGTGAGTGGGAGTTGTGGAGATCCAAGTCAAAAGCTTCCAGTAATTTTAGGTGCCTAAACTGGATTGCTTGTGACCTGCCTGTTTTTTTTTTAAGAGAAGTTACCATTGTTCATTATCATCCATTTCACTGAAAGTGCTGACATTTCAAAATCTGTTTTCAATCACATTAAGAAAAAAAAGAACACAAAAGGGTCTCCTGTTTAAGCTCAGTGAAGGTAGTGGTTGCATCTCTCAGTTCAGGTTTTGCCCTCTGTGCACTAGCCCTTTGCTCACAGAGCTCAGAGAAATAACTTCACAGTTCTTTTGCAAAAGTAACATTACCTACCAGCTTTGTCCTGGTCTTGTTTTTTGTTTGGGCTCTGGGTATGATGGTTCCACAATGTAATATAATGGTACATGGTTTTCTTTATATTGCAGATTACAAACGTCGGGTCTACACCATCAAGTGAGAAAACAGAAGCGGTCAGGCCTCCTGTCTTACCAGAGAGTATCTATCAGAATTACTATCCAAGAATGAACAATTAACGGTGTAGGCACAAGCAGCCTAGTACCAGCTCAGCTACTAGTGATAGTCGGTTACTTGAACGTGTACTTAGCTAACAAATCTCAGACCTTGATGCACAGCAGGCCAGCAGAACACTCAAAAGTGCCCCACAAAAGCCTTTGTCTTTCCTGACTTGAAGACAGTGGGAGAGACCAACTTGGTTTAGTATATTTTTAATCTTTCTCTGAATATTAGTACAGCTCTTGAAACGTTTGAAACTTTTAAAGACTGAGTGGGGGAAATACCTACTTAAATTTTGTTTGAAAGTGAACTCTGAGGTATGTGCTGTCTTTCCTCAAATCAGTAATTGACATATTTCTGTGCCAGAGTAACAAACTCCTGGTGAAAATGTAGCACCTTTTTCCATTTTAGCAACTGGATTCTCTTTGCAATTGTGTTGGAAACCAGGAAGTGACGTAGGGGACCCCAAAATATAGAAGGCCAAAGAAATGCATCCAGCCAAAATAAGTGAGGGTTGTTTTTTTTTTTCAGTATACATAGTTACATATGGCAGATGACAATCTGGTATTTGTCATCTTTGTTTATTTTTTCATTTAAAAAATATGTTTCTTTTTCAATTAAACTTTCTGTTTGCATTGATAATGGGTGGGTAAGTGTTTGTTAACCAGTTTCTGAGAAGCTGAGATTACAGCATAGTTTTACTGAGAACAGAAGTGTTAAGTTGTGAAAATGCAAGTGATATTCTTGTTTAAAATGAACAAAAACCCCCACTTAACCAATTTATTTCCTCTCATCATTGTGCCCCCAAACTGAAAAAAAAAAACCCCACAGACTGGTTGTTAATTTCAGTTTTCATTGGTCGGATTTGTCTAACCTTCCAAACACTAATGCAGCAGCAAGTATACTCAAATGTGTGTTCTGAACAGCCTTCGCCTGCTTGTCACTGCAGGATGTCATCTCTGCTTTGTCAGTGTTCTTAGGCATGAGGATCTCCCAGTGCCTTTTAATTGCACTTAACTTTATCACTTCCACTTCTAAATGGATATGGGTGGCACCTACCGACATTCTCCAGCCTTTCATTTCAGCCAGAAAGGCATGAAGAGTGACTCTCTGCCTTAATGAAAAGTGCCTACAGAAGATAGTCCATTCATGCCTGGTAACTAAGTGAAGCCTTTCTTGTGGTGTTAAATGTCAATGATGGGTTGCTGTCTCAGAGCTTCTTCATGGCATCTGTGGGGAAGGAGGTGCACCTTTTCATGTATAAAGCCTCTGGGAGAAATAAATGACAGATAACTTGGAATTAGTGAAAAGAGGTTTTCAGCAATGCTAGCTAGGAAAAGCGTTTTGTAGCTCTAGTGAAATCCACAGCAGTGCCTTAGTCTCAGAAAGTGGTTTCCCAGTTCTGCTGGCCCACAGCTGCCAGTGCATGGTAGGCATGATCTGGCATCCTTTTTTTGTTCTCCATATCAGCTGAGACCTTTCACAGTCATAGTGCTGTCAAGGTTGTGGCTGGAAGTCTCTGAAACGGGAAAAATCTCTCATTTCTTAGGAACTGACCAGATGGGTCTAAACCTAGGCTGGTGTTGCTCAGTGTGACAATGAGCATGGATTGATCATTCCTGTGGACAACTACAGCAGTTTAGGTCTGTCCTATTCAGAAGCTGGACTACTGCAGCCAGACCGAAAGATGACATGGCTGTCAAAATGAAGAGAGTTAGGCTGTGGAGCTGCCTGCTTTGACAAGTGTGGTGCACTTGTGTTGTGATTTTTAGGGTGAAAAGCAAGAACTTTCCATAATTCCTTTGCACCAAATGAAATGTTGAAGAGTATGATCAAGTGCAGACAGACAAGCAGATGATAGCATAGAGGGTTATCAAACCCTCTGGAGAAACATCACTGTGATAATTAACCCTGGCTGAAAAGCATGGCTTCTGTGCTCATGATTTTATTTTCCCCTTTAATTTGTATTTGGTGGAATTGGTCCAGTCACCTGCAACATGTCAGCATTTCCTAGAAATTCTGAGGAGACTCTGATGTACTGAAACAAAGTGCTCTGGCCATGAGAATAGGTCCTTTTGTGCTGCAGGTATTCAGTGAAATGGGCTCTCCTGGCAGTTCCACAGCTCTTAGCAGTCAGGTGGACTATGGTTTGCCTGAATTACTATTTCAAGAAAAAGTCCTGCTGCAGCCTTAGAAGATTAGTGCACAGCATTGCAGCCTAGTCAGGCTTTGATCATCACCTATTTACTGCCAACTAGAAGCTTGAGTTATCAACCCGCAGCTCAGGCAAACCCACATGTTGGAAGCACTAAAAGGCCTCAGCTGCACAATTGCTGTATCTTCCTTCTGCAATAAAAGTAGCCCTCATGCTTTTCAAGCTCGTTGTGTATGATTAATAAAACTTATTGGACCAAAGAGAATAATGTGGCTAGTGGGGGTGATTGTAAGAAAGGCTGGGACATGAATAATGCTTCTAGGCAGAATGTAATAATTGAGCAAGCTCACTTAATTTTCCGTTCATCTTTTGTACGAGTTATAATACTGGTACAAGTGCTAGGTTGATAGTTTCAGATAAAGAGTTCGCTGCTTCTTTAGCTGTCTGCAATTCACTGGAGCTTTTGAGCACAGGAGTATGTATTGCATCCAAGCTGCCAACAGGTGATAAGTATTCTAGTGGGCCTGTCAGCTCTGCTAACAGCATCTCCTTTGAAAGGAGGAAGACTGGATGAGCCAAGCACTGAGCCCATGCATAAGCCCTTGGTGCTTCGGATAAGACATGGCGGAAGTCATTGCTAGGCCAATCTCCATCACCTTTGGTAAGTTGTGGGGAACAGGTGAGGTGCCCAAAGACTGGAGGAAAGCAAATGTCACTCCAGTCTATAAGAAGGGCAGGAAGGATG